>PVKC010006418.1:0-31212 GCA_004027635.1 Crocidura indochinensis
CTCTATGCTCAGAAATCACCCTTGACAAGCACAGAGGACCATATGGGATCCCGGGTTTTCGAACCACCACATGAAAGGCAAACGCCTTACCTCCATGCTATCTCTCCGGCCCTGAGAGCCACATTTTTAAAACCAAGGGCAGCAGACAGAGAGAGGATGCTGCCTCAATATCTCGGTGCCACACAGAAAGTCACTCCCCCTCACCCCCCCATACCACATGACCCGACTGGAGCTTTTGGAGCCAGCCAGACCTCTGGGACTGCACACAGGGTGCTTACTGACAGAGGCTAGGAGCAGATCCTGACTTCTGGAGTGGCCGCCAGCAACACAGAAGAACCTCATTAAAAAGTGTAAAGCCCGGTGCCCCATATGGTCCCCCGTGCCTGCCAGGAGCAATTTCTGAGCACGGAGCCAGCAGTAACCCCTGAGCACTGCCGGGTTGACCCCCCCCCCAAAAAAAAACCAAAAAAAAAAGTGTAAAGAAATAAAAAAGGGTCAGACCTAAATACCCAACCCAAACTCAACAACAATAGACACAAGAGAACTACAACAAGCTATACTCAAAGGGGACCGGTTACACTATCAGTCCAAGGGACTAAGTTTGGAGGTGTGGGATGCATGCTGGGAACAGAGATGGAGGGAGGTCAACACTGGTGATGGGAATTGCCATCATTCTATGCCACTATGTACCTTAAATATAACTGTGGAAAGCCTTGTAATTCACATAGTTCTCAATAAATTTTTTTTTTTAAAAAAAGTGTAAAGAGCTGCATGTGGCTATCAAGCTGCAGCTTGCCGACACTGTGCTAGAATAATTGATGTGTGCACCACTGAAAAGGGAGTAGCCTCTGCTCTTTGGGATGATGTTTGTTCACCTGCATTGACTTATGTGTCTCTGGTAGGGAAGAAGACTCCACTACCGTCTATGTTCTCTCTCTCTCTCTCTCTCTCTCTCTCTCTCTCTCTCTCTCTCTCCCTCTGTCTCCCTCTCTCTCTCTTTTCTTTTTTGGTTTTTGGGCCACACCCGGTGGTGCTCAGGGGTTACTCCTGGCTGTCTGCTCAGAAATAGCTCCTGGTAGGCACGCGGGACCATATGGGACACCGGAATTCGAACCAACCACCTTTGGTCCTGGATTGGCTGCTTGCAAGGCAAATGCTGCTGAGCTATCTCTCTGAGCCCCATCTATGTTTTCTCTTAACGTCTATGTATGCTTCTTTTATGTAGAAAAGTGTTGGGTTCAATATTTTGATCCATCTAGTCACTGTTTTTCTTAATTGGTTCATTTAGTACATTGACATTGAGAGAGATGATGTCCATGGGATTAAATGTTATCTCTTTGTAGGAATTCTGAGTCGTCATTTTGTGGGAAGTAGATAATTTAGTTCAAATTAGGGTAAAATATTCTGTGTATGTACTGAATACACAATATAACTTATACATATACAATAATGCATGAAATAAATATAACATAGTAATAGAAATAATAAAGTTAATAGTGTTGATAATAATAATGTGTGAAGTATTAATAGTAGAAGTTAATTTTATAACAGTAAGGTTTGTATAGTTTTGTTTGTTTGTTTGTTTTGGTTTTTGGACCATACCCAGTGATGCTTAGAGGTTACTCCTTTGAAGTTTTTGGGTCACTGAGTGTGGCCCAACCCCCCCAACCCAAAAAACAAAAAAATACCCCAAACAAACAAAACCTTAAAATAAACCTTAAAAACCTTAAAATAAAAACCTTAAAATATATTTTTCTTCATTGGAATAAATATTTAAACCTGTAAGTGGTGGTAAATCATTTAAAACTTTTTATTCACAAACTTGTGAAAAATAATTTTGTCACGGGAGAAATGGATCCAGATCAATTCACTATTTTCTTTTATAACTTGGAGGAGTTCTGACTACCCCAGATGCAACTACTCCTTCTTTCTCTTTTCCCTCTTTCCAGCTTTAGAAAACATCCGGCAACAATACAAGCAGCATTTTACGATAATCCACAGAGCAGCTGCCACACAGGTCAGCAGGAACCCAATCACATCCAAGGAGTGGTACTGGAACAGGTTGAGCTCATGGGAGGCGGGCCTCAGATGTTTGGCTCCTTTGTGGCGCATGACAAACTCCATCCAGAAGACTGCCCTGTCTAGAGGTTTCACTGGTTGGTCATGCTGAATGGCTTTTAATTTCAGTGCATTCTTCTTATATCTAATAAAGAGAATAAAAATAAATTTGAAGCAAATTAAACAGACTTAATCAATTCACCTTAATTTTTTAAATGTCACCAATATGAATGAAGCTAATATCATAGGATTACTGATGTAACATATTTAGGAAGGACTTCACTGATGATTTTCATTCTTAACAGGATTTTCAAAATTCACAAATACTGTAAAAATAAAGTACAAGTGGTACATATAAAATTATCTTAGAAGAAATTATATATATACCATATTTACCACTGTACAAATAAGCTTTTGTAAATATCCTCTTGAAGTATTTAGAAATAATTTATACCATTGTGAATGAGAAATCCCTTCAGTTGACTATTTTTTTATCTGCTTTATAAATAGTCATTATTTGTTTTTGAAGGCTTTCTTAGGAAGGAGGAAATTATGCTCCCATGTTTTGAGCCTACTCTAGACTTGGTATTTGGACATAGATCAAGTGGTGTTTAGGAGAACATTTTATGATGGGATTTGAACCCAAGCCCTCACATTCAATCAAATGCTCTGTATATTTTTTTTGTTTGTTTTCTTTTTTTGGGCCACACCCGGTGACGCTCAGGGGTTACTCCTGGCTATTTGCTCAGAAGTCGCTCCTGGCAGGCACGGGGGACCATATGGGGAACCGGGGGATCGAACTGCGGTCCGTCCTAGGTTAGCGCAGGCACCTTATCTCCAGCGCCACTGCCCGGTCCCCAAATGCTCTGTATATGTAAGGCTATTTTTATTTTCTTTTTTATTTTATTCTACACATTCAAAATCTTTAAATTTCAAATGTTATGGCTAAGGGAATAAAAAAATTGTATATATTGCCATTAATTAGTGATATAATCTCCTAGTTAGAATTTTATTACAGAGTGAATATGGTTCTCAAACTACTGACTAGATAATGTTCTAACATTCCATATGCTACAAATAAGTTTTCAAATATTGTTCCCTTTTAATTACTAATTTTATATGACTTAAATGACTACCATAGGATCACATTAAATATTTTTATATTGAATCACAATAGTTTAGCACTCACTCTTTAACTGTCACCGTTTCTTGTCACCAATTTCTTCTGTTTACCTGCTGCCCTGAGCTGTCTCTAAAAATTCATGTGGGAAACTAAAAATACAGAACATATATATTTCCTGGGCAGAATACTTGATGCCTTCATCTTATGAAAAGGTGTTTAATAACCTTGATGAAACAAAATTTAAATCAATACAAACTGTTAAAACCAATCCATGCCTACACATACTGCTCAAATTTAAAAGACCTTTACTAAAATTTTTGCTCAGTACATAGAGACATCACAATTAATCGTCAATAACTCAATAGGCCTCTGGACTTCTAACTGAAATTTCTTTACAGGATTACCTTTTATCCAAGTAATATTACTCTCAGGATTCTGATAAACAAAGTTTCCTGTATTATAAATGGATAGATACATGCAATGAAAAAGCTAGGCATTTTTAGCAAAAGAATTTTGCTCAGTACATGGAAATATCACAACTAATATTCAAAAATTCAACAGATCTGTGATATTTCACTACAGCATTACCTTTTGTACAAGGAATATTACTCTTATGATTCTGATCAACAAAAGTTTCCTGTATTATATATGGATAGATACATACAATGAAAAAGCTAGGCATTTTTAGCAAAAGAATATTATCACATGGATGAAACAATATGTGTTATGCTAATCTAGAATTTATATTTATGGAATATAAATTTGACATGCATATATATTTGAAAAATGTTTCTGAACAACAATTTCAGACAAAATGCAGATTAATGTTCGATTAGTTTGGCTGAGAGCTAAATGTCTAAGAAGGTATGAGAGATTTTGTTTCTGGGTGTGTAATTTATTTGTTTTGCTTTTCGTTTTTTTTTTTTTTTTTTTTTTTTTGGTTTTTGGGTCACACCTGGCAGTGCTCAGGGGTTACTCCTGGCTCCATGCTCAGAAATTGCTCCTGGCAGGCACGGGGGACCATATGGGGCACCGGGATTCGAACCTATGACCTTTTTGCATGAAAGGCAAATGCCTTACCTCCATTCTATCTCCCGGGCCCCTGTTCTGCTTTTCAAGCACACCCAATAGTGCTTAGGGATTACTTAGTCTTTGAGCTCAGGGATGACTCCTGGAAATATTCAAGAATTCATAAAAATGGTGAATTCCATAGGTCAACTGTGCCAAACGCAAGAACAATGCTTTGCTTACTGTGCCATATCTGAAATTCTAATGTGTGAAATTTCTGAGTTTTGAAATGTTTTAAATTTAACCATCATGATGGTTTCATAACTCCTTGACATAATGCACATATTCAATGTTTCAACTTTGTAATGTTGTTATTAACCATCTGTATTAGTAAAATATCTTAGTGTATTAAAACTATTAGCTATTATTGAGAAAAACAATATTGACAGGTTCAGAATTTGGTTCTGAAAAGTAGTTTTGTACATTTAAGTTCTTCATTTACTATTTCTGTGAGATCTCTGACATTTGTAATGATTTTTCTTGTACTTTCCTAGAAGATCTTTGCATGGTTTAAGCTACAAATTACAAAAGGAGTCTTTCATTTTAAATCACTGGGAAAATAGCTTTTAAAGAAATGGTTGCAATGAAATTATATTGATGATGAGTTTTATCATGTTACCAATTTCACATTTAATCTCTTAAATGGCATTTAAATACTGGAACAAAAGATCCCTGTATATAGACACTATTCCTTAAAGTTTTGTGATACTCACGAGGGATCATTGATGACTGTCTTCAGTGCATTGAGTAAATCTGAGCTTGACATTGTTTCCAGGTCTACTCTGATAGCTGCTCCTTTAGCCTTCATGAGGGCAATGTTATCAGGTTGATCAGTAGTCAGAGGAATGCCCACCATAGGAATCCCATGGTAAATTGCCTCATAGATTCCATTGGACCCACCATGAGTTATAAAAGCCTTGGTTTTGGGGTGACCTGAAATTGGGTGAATTATAGAAATTTTAGAAAATAACCAAAAATTTGTTTGCTAAATTGAAATGGCAGATTAAGTCACTGCATTTAGATAACATAGTCTATGCAAAATTTGTTTTTTGAGAACTTGAAACCAGAATCCTTTTTCTTTCTGCTAGAGAAAAAGACAAAGGAGACTGTGTATCTTGATTTAGACAATGAAAAAATGTTATGGTGAACAAAGAGAAAACCTTTTGTATAATAGAAAGAACTTTATCATACATAAATAAATGACAATTATATGAGACTAATTCGTATCTTAAAAATAGTGTTACAGTGAAATAAATGATGAGGTAATTGACCTTTAGTGGAGAACTTAATGTGCTGCATGCCATACTAATTTTCAGAGATGCACAACTTAAAACTCTAGATTGTGATTTGACAATGCATGCAATAATAATTTCATGATAAGGATTTTATTTCTTGTACTGTCAAAAATGGTCATTGATACGATAATATAATCTGTATTTGATAATCATTACATATGATTATTTTTCTTTTGGATTTGGGTCACTGGGTAGTGCCCAGAACATACTTCTGAATCTACTCATAGTTACCTCAGGTGGTAATTGAAACATGATATCTCATGCTGGGTTTGTTAATTTGGATAGGCAAGTGTCCTATTTTTGATCCTACAGTTCGTGAACTTTAAGAAAGGTCAGCGTATTAATGCAGCTAAAATTACTCAAAATATATGAGGGGAAGGGGCTAAAGCAGTGATTCCCCAAGCCAGGAGAGATTTCTGAGCACATAGCCAGGAGTAACTCCTGAGTGTTACCGGGTGTGGCCCCCCAAAAAGCACTAACAAAAATATGTGACGAAAAAGATGGTACAGTTCCAATTTTGAATTTGAGGGCAATCAAATGTATTCAGTTTTTTGGGAGTGGAGCAGGATAGTTTATCACAGCTACCAATGTTGAGCTTTGTCCTTGCCCTGTACTAAGGATCAAGGATCACTCCTGACTTGCTAGAATCTCATGTCTAGTGTGTGGGAACACATTGGCCTTTCTGTGTCATTATCTCTTAGTTTCCTTATGAGTTTACTCAAAGAGTTGTCTTTTCTCACAGACTGTCAAGTCAACATGGAATTCCTTTTATATATGAGTTATTCCTAAAATTGTGCTTCCTTCTATAATTGGTTTTATTATAATCTGTCTTCCTAGAAATTTTGGTTAATTGATAATTTTATATTTGAGGTGAAAAGCATTATAATATGTATGCTTTATGTATCTGCTTCTGAAAGTAGTGTCTTACATTTTTAATTATTTTTTTGAGTTATTTAACCTCTTGGACTACAATCAGCTCTATTTCTGGTTGTGTACTCAGAGAACATTCATGGTGAGGCTCATACGTGATGCTGGAGAGCAAACCTGTGCAGAATAATGTTCCATTTTCTGAAATATCATTCTAGCTCCTAAGTAGTTTAATTTTTTTCTAATTTTTTATAAAGGGGAATTTAATTTATTTTTGGCCACACCCAGTGGCACCGAAGGGTTACTTCTGATTCTGAGCTCAGATCACTCTTGGCTTGGGGACCATATGGGATGCCAGGGATTGAATCTGCATCTGTCCTGGGTCAGCAACTAGCAAGGCAATGCCCTTCAGGTCTGTAACCTCATTTTTTTAAGTAAGGAAGTTATTTTTCTTCAGAGCTCAGGTGAAATACAATGAATACTTCATATATTCTTAGAACAATTTATATTTCTTTATTAATCTAGAACATTTATCTTAGGAAATTTTCTAATATTCTCTCTTTATTACACATTTTTCACTTGTTGAGAAATATAGTTAATATATTTTTAGGTATCACCACCATGCTGGGTATAGTGGTGAAGTTTATTTCACAGTGAGATCAGTCTTACCAGAATGGTCACACATCCATTGCAGGAGATGCAGTGCTGCCAGGGAAGCAGTGCTCACTTGCAGAGTGAACTTCAGCAAGAGTTATTATGGGCACTGTGTTACCAGGAATTATACTCAAGAGCATTTAACACAGTATATATAAAATATATATTATGCAAATAATATATATGCAAGTCTTAGAGTTATTAGTCTGAAAATTTTATGTTTTCTTGCATTTATTCTTTGTCTTATGAAAATATTTTAAGAAGGGGTTTTGTTGGTTTTAGTTAACATTTGCAAAACTGCATAAGTAATAATAATGGCTTAGAATTCTTAGGACTATAAAATGTTTAAATTAAAATTTCCATTGAGTAAAAACAAATTTTCCATTCAGTGGTTTAAAAGAACTAGTGAAGTGACTAAGTCTAAAATATTAGCCTTAAAGTTTGCAAAAAATAAACTGAGTAATTTATACAGATTTTACTAAATATATTGATTATGGAAAGGAAAGCTATAATTTTACATTGATGTATTATTTTCACAAATTTTTTCCAATATGATGGAATTACAATTACTGATATAACAATGCAGCTTATTTATTTCAATGTTGCTGAAGACCAAAAAAGATTGACACAGTACTGAAAAATAAGAGGGGTGTATCAGATAATGTAGGAACTGGATAAAAACTTGTTTGTGAGAAATAATTGCATCTGAAATAAGATTACTTGATTTGAACACAAAGAAATAAATATTAGAAAACAACTTTTGTTATGCACTACTCTGCAGGTTTTGTAAAATAAATATAATGTAAAATTTTATTGATTAAAATTTTAATAAATACTTAGTATATTTTATTTCTTATAAATGGCTATCACTTGCATTGGATGATTTTTATTTTAGTGTTTAGAATCCTACCAAGAAGATCATTTTGGGGTATCCAGTTATACAGACGAGTATTGGTGCCTAAAGTATCAGGTTTCTTGCCTTCATACCGCCATAGAACCTATGGGTGTTAAGAAAATGGTGTTAACCTATTAGTTAAGTATTAAATTAAAATTAAACTTTAAAAGTTTGATGAGAAATTGTAAATGATAAAAACACAAAAGATCATTCAGCTACTTTTACAATTTCCTACACAAATAGTTTAAGTAGAAAATAAGGCACTTAAACTAAAAATTGCTAAAATATTACTCTAATAAAAAGATAAACAATGCTTATTTTATATGCAATAAAATATAGATGTTTCATACTAATTCATCAATTAGTAGAGTTTATAGACAGTGAATACATTTTTGAAAATTAGATCTTTAAAACTTTACTCAAGAAGTTTTAATATATACATGTGCTATATTTTATTTATTATAACTAATTCAACGTTTAATATTATAAGGTATAAAAATAAAATTTCAAATATTGGATTTTACATATAAGCATGTGTCACATGAGATTCATTTTTAATTAACAAGAATAAATTTTGGTTGAGAACAGTTTGATGAATAGCTGTGAATCCTCCAGTGGATAGTTAAAATTTTAATAAATATTTAGTATATTAAATTTCTTATAAATGGTAATTTATAATGGTAATTCATTATTTCTTGAATATGTTCTTTTTAAAAATATTATAGCTACATTTATCCCTCTAATATCAGACACATTATAAGAAAAATATTCAGGAAGTAATATTTTTATATGCTCACTGAGAGATTTTAATTTCTAGAGTGGGAATTTGTTGAAATGTAGAAAAGGAGTGAATTTTGGCTACAGAAATATAACTGACAGTGAAAAGAAAAGCAAGATTGTACGCATGTTACCCAAATGACCAGTAGAACTTCTACAAAGAGGTAAAAAACACCAATATTCATTTTTATGATACTCACATATAACCTTCTCTATAGGCAATTCCAAAAATTTTTGGTGGGAATTACCCAGTAATCTTCAGAGTCTGGATTATAATGTAAACAGCATATCTATTTGCTATGTTCTTTGTTAACACCATTTCTTCAGAAATAAAATGAACACTAATATTAAGGAAAAATATTAGTGAGTGAACATATAGTAATGCTTATCTATGTCTTGTGGTTGTATTCTATTTAACAAAATTTAGTTCACTAGAAAGTTTCATGCACTCGCATCCCCAGGCTCCCGGCATCTGCTGATGGTAGGGAAACTTCTCCTTGTCTGCGGCCCTCTCCCACTCGTGTCTCCAGGCTTCTGGCAGCACACAGAGGGAGCAACAACAGACTGAAATCGGAAGGCAGTGCTCTCCAAGCCACACCAATAGATACATAAAAACATGGGTAAACTGAGGAGGACCTTAACAGCTGGAGATACAGAGAGAACTCCTACTAAGTTCCCAAGTCCACCCAAACGCACAGATCCAAGAGATAAAGATTTAAAAGCAGCCATGAGAAATAAAATGCAAGCCTTGGTACAGGAAATGAGAGAATCGCTAGCCACTGAATAGAAGAAATCCATGGAGGAACAGATTAGCCAAATTGAAGATCTAATACAGAATATGAGAGACTCCATACAAAAGGAATTCAACAAATTAACAGACACCGTAAAAAGCCAGATGAACAGAATCACAGAGATGGAGAAGCACATAGCAGTACTTGAAGGAAAACTGCAAACCAAAAATGACCAGGAAACCAACAAGGAATTAAGAGGCAAGATGCTGAAAGGAAAAGTCCAGTACTTAATGAAAAAAGACAAAAGAAATAATCTAAGAATTGTAGGTATACCAGAAGGGGAGAAAACAGGGAAAGGGGAAGACTATGTAGTTAGGGAAATAATAGCAGAAAACTTTCCCACCCTTTGGAAAGAAGACTCCATGCAAATCCAGGAAGTGAAAAGAGTCCCTAATAAAATAGACCCTAATAAACCAACACCAAGACATATAATAATCCAAATGGCAAAAATAAATAAATAAATAAATAAATAAATAAAAGAGAAAGATCAATTCCTTAAAGCAATAAGGGAAAAAAGGAACCACAAGTACAAAGGAAGGGACATAAGAATCAAACCGGATCTCCCATTTGAAACAATTCAGTAAGAAGACAGTGGAATGAAACATTTAAACGACTGAATGAAAGAAATTTCCAGTCGAGGGTACAATACCCAGCAAAACTATCATTCATATGGAAGGGTAGCCTAAAATCATTCTCAAGCAAAAACGATCTTGCATCATTTGTGCAAGCAAAATCGATTCTAAATGACCTACTCAGATATGAACTACACAATCCAAACCCCCCATCATAACAACAACCACCCTACAAAACACAACTGCACAGCAACCCTCTATGTCGATAATCTCCCTAAATGTTAACGGGCTAACCTCTCCCATTAAAAGACACATAGTAGAGAACTGGATTAGAAAACATAAACCGGACTTCTGCTGCCTGCAAGAAGCACACCTACATGCACAGGACAGGCATAGGCTTAGAGTAAAAAGATGGAAATCAATCTTTCAGGCCAATGGAAAACAAAAAAGATCAGGGACAGCTATTCTTATATCAGACCAAATTCCATTCAACCTCAAGAAAGTGATCAGAAACAAAGAGGGTCATTACATACTAATTAGGGGAACACTAGATCAAGAGGTACTAACCCTGATCAATATTTATGCACCTAATGTAGAGTCAGCAAAATATGTGAGGCAGTTACTCACTAACCTGGAGAAACACGTGAAGAAAAATGTGATAATAGTAGGAGACCTTAATACTCCACTATCACCACTGGACAGATCCACCAAACAGAAAAATACAAAAGAAATAAAAGCCCTAAATGAAAAAACTAGAAGATCTAGGGTTAATAGACTTATATAGGGCCCTCCACCCCCAGAAAACAGAACACACATTTTTCTCAAGCCCTCATGGAACCTTCTCCAGAATAGATCATGTATTATGATACAAATCTAACCTATATAAGACCACAAGTATAAGGTTCATTAGAAGCACCCTATCAGATCACTATGTAACAGAGGTCAAAATTGACTGCAAGAAGAAGCAATGGAGAAAAACTAGTACCTGGAGATTAAACATCATGCTGCTCAATAACAGCTGGATCAAAAAGCAACGCAAGGGAGAAATAAAAACATGCCTTGAGACAAATGATAACGAAGAGACAACATGTCAAAATTTGTGGGACACAGCAAAAGCAGTAATTAGGGGGAAACTCATAGCAATACAGGCCTATATCAAGAGAGGAAAATGACAAAAATCAACTGTTTAAAGGATTATCTCAAGGAATTGGAACAACAGCATCAATGAAATCCACCCACAACCAGAAGGCAAGAAATAATAAAAACCAGAGCAGAAATAAACAACATAGAAACTAAGAAAACAATACAAAAAATCAGTGAGACCAGGAGTTGGTTTTTCAAAAAAAAAATAAACAAGATAGAAAAATCGCTGGCAAAACTCACCAAAAAAAGAGAAAACAACCAATTCAGTAGGATCACAAACGAAAGGGGAGAGATTACAACAGAGTCTTAAGAAATACAACATATAATGAGATCATATTATGAACAACTATACTCAGTTAGGCTGAAGAATCCAGTAGAAATCGACAGATTCCTGGAAAAATACCATCTTCCAAGACTGGAAAAGGAAGACCTAGAAAGCCTACACAGACCAATCACTTCAGAGGAAATTGAAGACGTAATTAAGAAATTCCCTAAAAATAAAAGTACAGGCCCAAATGGATTTACAGGTGAATTCTATCAAACATTCCGAGAAGACTTACTACCACTTTTCCACAGACTCTTCCAAGTCATCAAAAAAACAGGAATCCTCCCCAACTCCTTTTATGAGGCTAATATCACACTCATTCCCAAAGAAGGCAAAGACACCACCAAGAAAGAAAACTACAGACCAATCTCACTAATGAACACAGATCCAAAAATCCTCAACAAAATCTTAGCAAACCGAATCCAGTACTTCATCAAAAAGTTTATACACCAGGACCAAGTGGGTTTTATCCCAGGAATGCAAGATGGTTCAACATATGCAAATCAATCAACATCATACATCACATCAACAACAAGAAAGACAAAAGCACATGATTATATCAATCAATGCAGAGAAGGCATTTGACAAAATCCAACACCCTTTTATGTTGAAAACACTCAGCAAAATAGGGTTAGTAGGAATCTTTCTCAAGATAGTTACAGCTATCTATGAAAAGCCGATAGCCAACATTATCCTTAATGATGAAAAACTAGAAGCATTTCCACTAAGGTCAGGAACTAGGCAAGGCTGTCCACTCCAATCTTATTCAATATAATCTTAGATGTCTTAGCAATAGCAATCCGGCAAGAGAAGGGAATCAAAGGAATCCAAATTAGAAAAGAGGAACTCAAACTATCTCTTTTTGCTGACGATATGATGATATACATCGAAAACCCTAAAGAGTCCATAGTAAAGCTTCTAGAAACAATTAAGCAATACAGCAAATTGACTGGCTACAAAGTCAATACACAAAAGACAGCAGCATTTCTGTATATAAATAACAAAGCTGAAGAGAGAGAGAGATTAAAAATACAATTCAATTTAAAATAGTATCAAAAAATATTAGGCACCTAGGAATCAACTTCACAAGGGACGTGAAGGATCTATACCAGGGAAACTTCAAAAACACTTCAGAAAGAAGTGAACCTAAGGAAATGGAAGAGTATCCCATGCTCATGGGTAGGTAAAATAAATATAGTCAAAATGACTATCCTACCCAAACTACTATATAGATTTAATGCAATCCCTATCCAAATTCACACATCATTTTTTTAAAGAATTAGAGCAATCTATCACAAAATTCATCTGGAACAACAAAGACCCAGAATAGCCAAACACATACTGAGAAACAAGAAGCTGAATGGTATCTCTTTACCTAACCTGCAACTATACTACAAAACCATAGTGATCAAAACAGCATGGTACTGGAACAAAGACAGGACCTCAGACTAGTGGGTCAGAACAGAATTTCCAGACATAACCCCCCAGATATACAGTCAACTAATATTTGACAAAAGAGCCAAGAACCTGTAATGGAACAAAGACAGTCTCTTCAACAAATGGTGTTGGTACAACTGGAAAACCACATGTAGGAAATTCAAAATTGACCCATACCTCACTCCTTATACAAAAGTCAACTCAAAATGGATCAAAGACCTTGAAATCAGACCCAAATCTATAAAGTTTATTGAGAATAAAATAGGTATAACACTCGAAGACCTATATATCAAAAAGGTCTTCGAGGTGGGAGCACCAATGGCAAGAACTTTAGTGTCAACATAAACAAATGGGACTACATCAAACTGAAAAGCTTCTGCATGGCAAAAGAAACCCTACTTAACACAAGAAGACAGTCAATAGACTGGGAAAAAATCTTTTCACTGGACATATCAGATAAAGGACTGATATCTAGAATATACAAAGTACTCAGAAAGCTGATCCCCCGAAAACCAAATAAAGCCATAAAAAATGGGAAGACGAAATGAATAGATACTTCTCTGAGGAAGACCGAAAGATTGCCAACAAACACATGAAAACATGCTCACCTTCACTCATCATCAGAGAAATCCATATCAAGACAACAATGAGGTACCACCTTAACCAGTGAGGATGGCTAATATCAAAAATAATGGAAACAATCTCCGTTGGTGGGGCTGTGGTATGAAAGGCACTCTCATCCACTGCTGGTGGAAATGTCCCCTAGTCCAACACCTATGGAGAACAGTCTGGAGAGTGCTCAAGGAACTCGGAATTAAGCTGCCATTTGACCCAGCAATTGACCTCTTAGGTATATACCCCCAAGTTGAAAGGACATTCATCCCAAAGTATGTGTGCACCCCACTAATTATTGCAGCACTCAGTATTATAGCCAAGTCTTGGAACCAACCTTGATGTCCAACAACAGGTGAGTGGATCATTAAGATGTGGTACCAATACACAATGCAATACTACGTGGCAGTCAGAAATGATACAATCATAGACTTTGCAGCAACGTGAATGGACCTAGAACATATTATGTTAAACGAAGCAAGCCAGAAGATGAAAGATAAGCACAGAATGATAGCAGTATTATGAAGTATCCAGAATAGACACCAGATTTATAACCAAAAGCCCACGATTAAATAACAGGGTGTAACTGGATAGAAATCTCAAACATTGAAATAATTACCATTTACTGGGAAGTAGAGCCCAAAACAAAGGGAAGAGAAACAACACGAAGCCCAACTACACACTATATCATAAAGAAACCAGCAACAGCAGAAATAGTAGCATAGAGAGAACAGGTATTCAACTATTGTTTTACTACAAAGGCCCACAATAATTTACTAGGGATCTTATAAGGAATACAGGTAAAGACTATGATGGGAAATTATTGACTCCAATGGAAACATTTCAAAACATTATGGTTGAATGCCTTAACATTACCACATCTAAAATAACCTCTTATTTTTTCTGTCCATAGGGTTTCCTGGATACAAAGGGTGAACGTCCTACTGTGGTGCCTCGTGCTGAGTAATATGAGGTACCATACTCAGTTGAACCATGAAAATGTCCAGATATAACTCTTTAACATGCCCTTTATCTCTAGATTATACCTTCTTTTAGGTCCTGAAGTGCAGATTTTTGCTGCCTACAAGAAGCACACCTACAAGTACAGGATAGGCACAGGCTTAGAATAAAAGGATGGAAATCAATTATCCAGACCAATGGAAAACAAAAAAGCAGGGACAGCTATTCTGATATCAGACCAAATTGCATTCAACCTCAAGAAAGTGATTAGAGACAAAGAGGATCACTACTTACTGAACAGGGGAACACTAGACCAAGAAGTGCTAACACTGGTTAATATCTACGCACCTAGTGCAGAGCCAGCAAAATATGTATGGCAACTGCATACAAAACTGGAGAAACACATGAAAGGAAATATGATAGTAGTTGGAGATCTTAATACCCCACTATCACCACTGGACAGATCCATCAGACAGAAAACTAACAAAGAAATAAGAGCACTAAATGAAAAACTAGAAGAACTAGGACTAATAGAATTATATAGGACCCTTAACCCCCAGAAAGTAGAATACACATTCTTCTCAAGTTCACATGGAACCTTCTCCAGAATAGACCATGCCTTAGGATGAAAATCTAACCTGCATAAAATAACAAAGATAAGGATCATAAGAAGCACTCTGTCGGATCACTATGCAACAGAGGTCAAAATTGACTGTAAAAGGAAGCAATGGAGAAAATTCAACACCTGGAGATTAAAAAACATGCTGCTAAAAATAGCTGGGTCAAAGAGGCACTCAAGGAAGAAATAAAAAGATTTCATGAGACAAACGACAATGAAGAAATAGCTTGTCAAGACTTGTGGGACACAACAAAAGCAGTAAACAGGGAGAAACTCATAGCAATACAATCCTATATCACAAAAGAGGAAAGTGACAAAATTAGCAGCTTAAAGAACCACCTTAAGGAGCTGGAACAACAGCAACAATGAAACTCAAACACAATCAGAAGACAGGAAATAATAAAAACCAGGGCAGAAATAAACAATATAAAAAAGAAATAAACAGTATAGAAACTAAGAAAACAATACAGAAAATCAATGAGACCAGGAGTTGGTTTTTTGAAAGAATAAACAAGATAGACAAACCACTGGGAAGACTCACCAAAAAAAAAAAAAAAAAAAAAGAGGGAAAACACCCAAATAAGCAGAATCACAAATGAAAGAGGAGAGATTACAACAGAACCCCATGAAATCCAACACATCATGAGAGCATATTATGAACAACTATACTGAGTTAGGCTAGAGAACCCAGAAGAAAGGGACAGATTCTTGGAAAAATACCAGCTTCCAGACTAGAAAAGCCTAAACAGGCCAATCACCTCAGAGGAAATTGAAACAGTAATTAAGAAACTTACCAAGAACAAAAGTCCAAACCCAGATGGTTTTACAGGTGAATTCTATCAAACATTCCGAGAAGACTTACTACCACTGATTCATAGACTCTTCCAAACCATTGAAAAGACAGGAATCCTCCCCAATTCCTTCTATGAGGCTAATATCACTCTGATTCTCAAAGAAGACAAAGACACCACCAGGAAAGAAAACTACAGACCAATCTCACTAATGAACATAGAAGCAAAAATACTCAACAAAATCTTAGCGAACCAAATCCAACACTACATCAAAAAGATTATACACCATGACCTACTGGGTTTCATCCCAGGAATGCAAGGATGGTTCAACATCTGCAAATATACCATATCAATAATAAAAAAGACAAAAACCACATGATCATATCAATCAATGCAGAGAAGGCATTTGACAAAATCCAACACCCATTCATGTTGAAAACACTAAGCAAATAGGTCTGGAAGGAACTTTTCTTAAGATAGATACAGCTATCTATGAAAAGCCCACAGCCAACATTATCCTTAATGGTGAAAAACTGAAAGCATTTCCAATAAGATCAGGAACCAGGCAAGGATGTCCACTTTCTCCACTCTTATTCAACATAGTCCTAGAAGTTCTAGCAATAGCAATCAGACAAGAGAAGGGAATCAAAGGAATTCAAATAGGAAAAGAGGAACTCGAACTATCTCTTTTTGCAGATGACATGATGATATACATGGAAAACCCTAACATGTCCACAGTAAAAATCCTAGAAACAATAAACCAATACAGCAAAGTGACTGTTGCAAAGTAAATACACAAAAGACAGTAGCATTTCTCTATACAAATAATGAAGTCGAAGAGAGAGAAATTAAGAATACAACTCCATTTAAAATAGTATCAAAAATTTCTGCGAATCCATGCCTGCCTAGTAGGGATGACTGCGAAACACGGTGAGTCCTATCTTTGTGTTTATTTGTTCTCTCCTGTCGTCCGAACCTTCTGGGAGTGGGCTGAATCGGCTCCAAAAAGCTTACTCTCCCAGAGGTCCATTCTAGGGCGGAACCCAGGAACACCTCATTAAACTGAAAACCGGCAAGAAGCGAGTACTTTGCAAAAACCAGGTACCCTGCTTTGTGACGTCAGGCTGGGAATTTCTGCGAATGCACCCTGCCTAGTGGGGCTGAGTATGAAACACTGTTTAGTCCTGTCTTTGTGTTTATTTGTTCTCTCCTGTCGTCCAGACCTCATGGGACTGGGCTTAAAAGAGGCTGCAAAAGAGCACTTAGGCTTCACTGTGCAACACGACCATGATTCTTTCTAAGGAAAGAACATCATCGCAACAAGAAGAGAAAAAAAATCACACTAGGGACTGTGCTGGATCACTGAAGCCCAGCATTTCTCTCTGGGCAGTCTTCTCTGCTGTGTGCCTAGGCCCAAGATTTGATCCTTTGAGAAGCCTCATCCTCGGAGGACTCCACTCCCTTGTAGGCAAATTGACAAACCCGGAAAGGGCAGAACCAGAGGAGTGTGGCTGCGCACAACATTTAGCCAACGAATACCACCACAACACGTAGAAAAACACACAATACTAGTGTGACAATGGGGAAACAATGCAGGCCAGCGTCAGACATAGAGACCGAAGATGACAATTCTGATGACCAGATAATGACCAACGAACTAATCAATCTCTCAGATAAGTACTTTAGAAAAGCAATATGGAAGATGCTGAATGAACTCAAAGAAACCATGGACCGAGTTGAAGAGAACACTAATAAGAACCAAGAAAATATGATGACAGAAATCACAAAACTCCAAACTGAAATAACATGTCAACTAACAGGCCTGAAAAACTCAGTAAATGAATTGAATGGTAAAATAAATGATCTCAACACCAGGGTAGAAGAAGCTGAGAATAGAATTGGTGCTGTGGAAGATGAGATAAATAACAACTCCATACATGGGGGAGATTGGAAAAAAACTTAAAACAAACGAAAAGTCAATGGAAAAAATAGTCAAAGAATGGGAACAGATGAAAATAGAAGTCTATAATAAAATCAAAAGAAACAATTTAAGAATCATTGGAGTCCCAGAGACCCAGGAAGAAAATTTCCAGGAAGAATCAACAGTCAAGAACATCATTAAAGAGAAATTTCCAGAACTAAAGAATATATGTGATCAAATCTTGTATGCCCGAAGAGTACCAACAAAAGAAACACCAGAAAAAATACCCCAAGACACATCCTAGTCACAATGATGAATCCCACAGATAGAGACATAATTCTGCAAACAGCAAGATCAAAAAAGGAAATTACATTCAAGGAAGCATCCTTGAGAGTTACAGCATACCTGTCACCTGAAACACTCAAGGCCAGAAAGCAGTGGTGGTATATTGTGACAAGACTGAATGAAATGAATGCTTCACCTAGAATACTGTACCCAGAAAAACTCACTTTCTGGTTTGACGGAAGAATATATGGTTTCACAGACAAAAAACAGCTCAGAAACTTTACAGACTCAAACCCACACTTAAGAGAAAAAATTGAAAGACCTAATTTAAGACAAGTAACCAAAAGACAAACCAAATTTCGATATAAAGATGGCATCAAATCCGAAGACAATTCTTTCTCTCAATATCAATGGACAAAATGCAAGAGTTAAGAGACACAGAGTGGCTAAATGGATCGATAACACAATCCAACTCTCTGCTTTCTCAAGGAACACACCTGAAGAGTCAGAACAAACAGACTCAAAATAAAAGGCTGGAGGAAAATTATTCAAGCAAACAACACCCATAAAAAAGCTGGAGTGGCCATACTAATATCACATAATGCAAACTTTATACTCAGGAAAGTAGTAAGGGACAAAGATGGACATTATATATTAATCAAGGGGTATGTAGAGTAGGAAGAAATCACGCTTCTAAACATATATGCACCAAATGAGGGTCCAGCAAAATATTTAATACAATTGTTGACAAAGCTAAAAAATAACATCAACAACAACAAAATAATTGTGGGGGACCTCAACACAGCTTTATCAACAATGGATAGGTCAACCAGACTGAAACCCAACAAGAATATACTGGACCTGAGGAGAGAAATGGAAGAAAGAGGACTAGTGGATATATATATGTATATATATGTATATATATACATATATATATATATATATATATATATATGACACTCCATCCCCAGAAACCTGGATACACATTCTTCTCCAATGTACATGAGACATTCTCCAGGATAGACTACATGCTGGCACATAAAACATATATTCATGATATCAACAGGATAGAAATTTTGCAGGGTACCTTTGCTGACCACAAGGCTCTCAAATTATTTGTGAATTCCAAAGGAACAAAGAAGAAAAACTCTTTTTTTTTTATTTGTTTATTTTTTTTTTTTTGGTTTTTGGGCCACCCCAGTGACGCTCAGGGGTTACTCCTGGCTATGCGCTCAGAAGTCGCTCCTGGCAGGCACGGGGGACCATATGGGGAACCGGGGATCGAACCGTGGTCCGTTCTATGTTAGCGCAGACAAGGCAAGCGCCTTACCCTCCAGCGCCACCGCCCGGTCCCCGAAGAAAAACTCTTAAGAAGAAAAACTCTAAGTCCTGGAAGTTAAACAACCTCATACTGAATAACCAGTGGGTCCTAGATGAAATCAAAAAGGAAATCAAAAGATTCCTGTGAACAAATGATAATGAAGACACAAACTATCAGAACTTATGGGACACAGCAAAAGCAGTACTTAGAGGAAAATTTATAGCTCTGCAAGCACACATCAGGAAGGAAGAAGGGGCTTACCTGAGTAGCTTAATGACGCAGCTTATAGAACTAGAACGTGCTCAACCAAAGGACCAAAAAATAGGGAGGCAGAAGGAAATAACAAACTGAGAGCAGAAATCAATGAAGTGGAAACCAAAAAACAAAATGAAAGATCAACGAAAGCAGAAGTTGGTTCTTTGAAAAACTAAACAAGATTGATAGACCACTGGCAAAACTAACAAAGAGAGAAACTTGATAACTCGTATTAGGAATGAAAAAGGAGAGATCACTACTGATATGGCAGAGATTCAAAGGGTAATCAGAAACTACTTTGAAGCTCTATGCCACCAAAAATGATAACCTGGAAGAAATGAATAAATTCTTGGATTCTTACAATCTTCCATGGTTGAAGGAAGAGGATGTAGCATGTCTAAACACCCCCATCACTATTGATGAAATTAAAACGGTAATCAAATGTCTGCTCCAAAACAAAAGCCCAGGCCCAAATGGATTCACTAATCAATTCTTTCAAACTTTCCAGGAGGAACTACTACCAATCCTGGCAATACTCTTTCATGAAATTGAAAAAACAGAAACACTTCCAAATACCTTTTATGAAGCCAACATCACCTTGATACCTAAACCAGACAGAGATGCAACAAAAAAAGAAAATTACAGACCAATATCGCTGATGAATGCAGATGCAAAGATCCTCAACAAAAATCTGGCAAATAGAATACAATGCTTCATTAAGAAGATCATCCACTACGATCAAGTAGGTTTCATCCCAGGAATGCAAGGATAGTTTAACATCCGTAAATCTATCAACATAATACACAACATCAACAACAAGAAAAATAAAAATCACATGATCATATCAATAGATGCAGAGACAGCATTTGATAAGGTTCAACATTCATTCTTGATCAATACTCTCAGCAAGATGGGAATGGAAGGAACCTTTCTCAATATAGTTAAGGTTATCTACCACAAGGCAGTGGCAAATATCCTCAATGCAGAAAAACTAAAAGCCTTCCCTCTAAATTCTGGCACAAGGCAAGGCTGTCCTCTCTCACCACTCCTATTCAACATAGCACTGGAAGTACTCGCTATAGCGATTAGGCAAGAAAAAGATATCAAGTGAATCCAGATAGGAAAGGAAGAAGTCAAGCTCTCACTTTTTGCAGATGACATGATAAGCTACTTAGAAAACCCTAAAGGCTCTACCAAAAAGCTCCTAGAAACAATTGACTCATATAGCAAGGTCGCAGGCTACATAATTAACACACAAAAATCAATGGACTTTCTATACACCAATAGTACTAAGGAAGAAATGGACATTTAGAAAACAACCCCATTCACAATAGTGCCACACAAACTCAAATATCTTGGAATCAACTTGACTAAAAATGTGAAGGACCTATACAAAGAAAACTCTAAAACTTTGCTCCAGGAAATAAGAGAGGATACGCGGAAATGGAAACACATACCCTGCTCATGGATGGGCAGGATTAACATCATCAAAATGGCAATACTACCCAAGGCATTATACAGATTTAATGAGATCCCTCTAAATATCCCCATGATATTCTTCAAAGAAGTGGATCAGGCACTTTTGAAATTCATTTGGAACAATAAAAACCGTAGAATAGTGAAAGCAATCATTGGGAAAGAGAACATGGGAGGAATTACTTTCCCCAATTTCAAACTTTACTACAAAGCAATAGTGATCAAAACAGCATGGTATTGGAATAAGGACAGGCCCTCAAATCAGTGGAATAGGCTTGAATACTCAGTAAGTTTTCCCCAGACATACAGTCACCTAATTTTCGATAAAGGAGCAAGAAATCCTAAATGGAGCAAAGAAAGCCTCTTCAACAAGTGGTATTGACACAACTGGTTAGCCACTTGCAAAAAATTGAACTTAGACCCCCAGCTAACATCATGTACGAAGATGAAATCCAAATGGCTGAAAGACCTTGATATTAGATCTGAAACCATAAAATACATAGAGCAATACGTAGGCAAAACACTCCAGGACATTGAGACTACAACCATATTCAAGGAGGAAAATGCACTCTCCAAGCAGTTGAAAGCAGATATTAACATATGGACTATATTAAGCTGAGAAGCTACTGCACCTCAAAGGAAATAGCGCTCAGGATACAAAAGCAACCCACTGAGTGGGAGAAAGTATTCACCCAATACCCATCAGATAAGGAGCTATTTTCCAAAATATACAAGGCACTGACAGAACTTTAGAAGAAAAAAAAATCTAATCCCATCAAAAAATGGGGAGAAGAAATGGACAGACACTTTGACAAAGAAGAAATACAGATGGCCAAAAGACACATGAAAAAATGTTCCACATCACTAATCATCAGGGAGATGCAAATCAAAACAACTATGAGGTACCACCTCACACCACAGAGATTGGCACGCATCACAAAGAATGAGAACAAACAGTGTTGGCGGGGATGTGGAGAGAAAGGAACTCTTATCCACTGCTGGTGGGAATGCCTTGTAGTTCAACCTTTATGGAAAGCGATATGGAGATTTCTCCAGAAACTGGAAATCGAGCTCCCAAACGATCCAACTAAACCATTCCTAGGAATATACCCTAAGAACACAAAAATACAATACAAAAACCCCTTCCTTACACTTATATTTATTGCAGCACTATTTACCATAGCAAGACTCTGGAAACAATCCAGATGCCTTTCAATAGATGAATGGCTAAAGAAACTGTGGTACATATACACAATGGAATATTAAGCAGCTGTCATGAAATTTTCCTACACATGTATGTACATGGAATCTATCATGCTGAGTGAAATAAGTCAGAGAGAGAGAAAAATGCAGAATGGTATCACTCATCTATGGGTTTTAAGAAAATTGAAAGACATTCTTGTAATAATAATAATTTTCAGACACAAAAGAGAAAAGAGCTGGAAGCTCCAGCTCACCTCATAAAGCTCACCACAAAGAGTGATGAGTTTATTTAGAGAAATTACTACAGGTTGAACTGTCCTAATAATGAGAATGTGCGAGGGAGGTGGAGAGCCTGTCTAGAGTACAGGTGGGGGGTGGGTGGGGAGGAGGGAGATTTGGGACAATGGTGATGGCAACGTTGCACTTGTGATGGGTGGTGTTCTTTACATGACTGAAACCCAAACACAATTATGTATGTAATCAAGGTGTTTAAATAAAATAAAAATTAAAAAAATAAAATAAAATCGTATCAAATAACATCAAATACCTAAGACCTTACATGGGAAGTGAAGAACTTATACCAGGCAAACTTCAAAACACTTCAGACAGAAATTTAAGAGGATCTTGGGAATTGGAAGAACATCCCATGCTCATGGGTAGTTAGAATCAGCATAGCCAAAATGACTATCCTACCCAAACTCCTATATAGATTTAATGAAATCCCCATTATCCAAATTCAGATATCATTCTTTAAAGACTTAGAACAATCAATCATAAAATTCATCTGGAACCACAAAAGACCTAAGATAGCCAAAACACACACACACACACACACACACACACACAAAACAGAAAACTGGGTGGAATCTCCTTACCTAACCTGAAGCTATACTATAATGCCACAGTGATCAAAACAGCATGATACTGGTAGAAGGGCAGTGTCAGACCAGTGGGTTAGAACAGAATATCCAGACATAAGCTCACAGAGATACAGCCAACTGATATTTGACAAAAGAGCCAAGTACTTGAAATGGAACAAAGAGTCTTTTCTTTTTTTTTTTTTGTCCACACCCAGTGACGCTCAGGGGTTACTCCTGACTATGCGCTCAGAAGTCGCTCCTGGCAGGCACGGGGGACCATATGGGAACCGGGGGATCGAACCATGGTCTGTCCTAGGCTAGCGCAGGAACCTTACCTCCAGCGCCACCTCCCTGCTCCCATAAAAGAGTCTTTTCAACAAATGGAGTTATTATAACTGGGAAACAACATGTAAGAAATTCAAAATAGACCCATACCTCTCTCCTTATACAAAAATCAACTCAAAATGGACCAAAGGCCTCGAAATTAGACCCAAATCTATAAAGTTTATAGAGAATAAAATAGGTAGAACACTCGAAGACCTATATATCAAAAAGGTCTTTGAGGATGGAGCACCAATGGCAAGAACTCTAGCGGCAAACATAACCAAATGGGACTACGTCAAACTAAAAAGCTTCTGCATGGCAAAAGAAACCCTACTTAACACAAGAAGACAGTTAACTTACTGGGAAAAAATTTTTTTCACCCATCATATCAGATAAAGGGCTGATATCCAGAATATACAAAACACTCAGAAAGCTGAGCCCCCCAAACCAAATAAAGCCATAAAAAATGGGAAGATGAAATGAATAGATATTTCTCGGAAGAAGACCGAAAGATGGCCAACAAACACATGAAAACATGCTCACCTTCACTGATCATTAGGGTAATCCAAATAAAGACAACAATGAGGTACCAACTTACACCAGTGAGAATGGCTCACATCACAAATAATAGGAACAATCTATGTTGGTGGGGATGCGGCATGAAAGGCACTCTCATCCACTGCTGGTGGGAATGCCCCCTAGTCCAACACCAGTGGAGAAAAGTCTGGAGAGTGCTCAAAAACTCAGAATTGAGCTACCATTTGACCCAGCAATTGCTCTCCTAGGTATCTACCACCAAGATGGAAGGATATTCATTCCAAAGTATGTGTGCACACCACTATCGTAGCAATCAGTATAATAGCCAAGTCTTGGAACCAACCTCGATGTCCAACAACAGATAAATGGATCATTAAGATGTGGTATCTACACACAATGGATACTACATAGCAGTCAGAAATGATACAATCACAGACTTTACAGCAATGTAGATGGACCTAGAACACATTATGTTAAATGAAGTAAGCCAGAAGATGAAAGATAAACACAGAATGATAGCACTATTCTGAAGCACCTAGAACATACACCTTATATACAACTAATACTCAACAATCAAATAACAGGGTTTAACAGGGTAGAAACTCCAAACACTGCAACAGTCAACATATATCAGAGAGCAGCACTCAAAACAAATGAAAGAGTATCAACACAAACTCCTGACTATGCATTGTACCACAAAACAAAACAAAACAAAACAAAACAAAACAAAACAAAAAAACAGCAACAGCAGAAACAGCAGCATAGAAAGACCAGGTAAGTAATCAGCCTTCTACTACAAAGGCCCATAATAAGCCTTTAGGGATCTTATACAGGATTACAGGTAAAGGATACCATGCAAAACGACTGACTCCAATGGAAGCATTCCATAATAATACCTTTTAATGCCTTAATCTTTCTATACTTAAAATAACCTCTCAGCTTTTCTGTCCTCAGGCGTTCTTGGATACATAGCGTGGACAAACTAAGATTGCATCTCGGGGCTCAATCACACAAGATACTATACACAGCTTGCTCTATGAGAATGTCCCAATAAAGCTCTTTAACATACCCTTTATCTCTAGGTTATACCTTCATTTAGGACCTGAAGCACGAGACCACCCAGACCACAGAAGCAGCAACTGTGACCTACAGACTTATACTTCAGGCCCTGTTCATTGAACACATTCGCACAAACTAGCATTCCCTTGCTCTTTTCTCTACTCCTCTCACTACTGTTTTTTTATCTTTTTATTCTTTTTTCTCTCCTTTTCTTTTTAATTTATTTTCTATTTTCTTTCCTGCCCCTTCCATATTTTTTCCCCTTTTCAACCTTTGAAAATCCGACCATCCCTTCACCCCTCAATACCATCCAGATTCCCCACCTTATTAAAACTCTTCACCCTCAGTTCCTAATCCAATAGGCATCAAGAATGACCTCCTACCCCAGCGAACCGGTACCCAGCATGCAAGTGAAGGGACAACCAGTCAAACCCACACCTTGCCGCTACAAGAAAAGGCAACCAACTCCACTGTTGACTCATGCTGCGTGATCCTCCTTACCAACCCTTCCTAACGTGGACTGTTACTTGAAACCGGACTTAGCCCTACAAGTATCCCCCAATGCATGAACTCTTCACAAGTCCTCCCTGTCGCAAATCTTTAGCCAATCTCAAGAAGATCAGGTTGGGAGATGAAAAGGCACCCGGGAATCCACACACCATAAGAAAATCTCAAAAGACAAAGGGGAAACCTATTCTACCATCATAAGTATATGACCTGTATTACACTACCTCTTTTCCTGCTTTTCCCCAAATGCAAGTTACTCTTTTGCATCACCTGGTGGCTTGAATTAATTTTTTAATTCATTTCTTAAAAGTCTTTTTTCTTTTTATATAAACACGTGAACACATATATTTTTAGTTCTATTCTTATCTTTCTTGGGTGTGTGACCTGTTTTTGTTTTCTTTTCTCTCCACCCTCAGATGCACTGGCAAAATAATGTAGCACCTTTTCTCCCTGCAAAGGCACACTAAAAAAGGGGGAAATCAATAAAAGCAAGCTCTATGTATTAGGGATAAAAACTCATAGTTGTTTACAATACAGGGGTATCTCCTACCTTGAAAATATGTCACGTGGACCCAACATAGACCACAGGTGATTAGACACCAGCCTTGAACCCTGGATCACAGACATAGAAACGTCATATTTCTTTACAACAGCCACCGGAAACAAATCCCAACTGGGACATCCTTAATAGAGCTTGTACAACAACAAGTGCCAGCCCTATTATGAAATACCCTGATAACAAGGGAAATGGGAACAACTTGACCTAAGAACAAGTTATCCTACCTCACCAACTAATGATAAGACAAACTCAGAAGACGTGTCACCCTTGGTCTATACATATGCCAAGATCATGATTTACAGATGACTGGCTGACAGAACCATGGCCAGACTGTATGTATACTGGGACCAATAAAAAGCCCTAGTCTAGTTTGTGAGCTACGACCTACATAACAGCTATGATCCCCTAGTTCCAGCGGTCTGTCTGAGGCTATTGCAACAGAAGGGGATTTCTGGAAACATAAGGAAAGACGCTATACCCGACCCCTTCCTAGGATCAGTGCAAAGACCATGACTGCCAACCACAGAGGACGGATTAAAAGGACACTAAGGGAACAGAACTTCTAGAACCACAAAGAAAAACATAATCAGAAGTTCAATTCCTTGACCCGTGCAGATACCGAGACCTCTAGATACAGAGGTCTGATTTTACACCCAGAAATCTTCCATACACCACAAAAGCACAAGGGGAGAGTAAATGAACCTGAAAGGAGTTTATAGTCAATCCCGTGACAATATACGGCAAGGGTGGAGAAACCCTGTATCTCTTAGGCAAAGGAAATTCCTTTTCGAATGACCCCAATATTTACTATGCATCTGCAGGAGGGAAAAAAACAAGCACAAAACAATCTTTTTTTATTATTGTTTACTTATCTATTTTTTGTTGATCTCATTGTTGTGGTTTGGCTATTGAAGTGGAGGTCTCCATTTAAATTTATTTATTTATTCTCTTCTTTTCTTATGTGTTCTGCCACATTTTTTATCTCAATACCATGGCCCTTATACGGTACTTATCCCCCCCTCTTTGGCGAGGGGATGTTCACTGAATATTTTATTTGACAGTTCTTTATGTACTGTTGTGCTGCTTTGCCTTCTTTTTCCCCTCTGTCTCTCAAACCAAGGATGAAAGCCTCTAGAAGGACTCTGCCGGAAATGTTCAGAGTATTTGATTCCCCTTTTTTCTCTCCAGGTTATTACTTTTCTCTTCTTCAAAAAAACCCACATAACTTGAACTAACTAGTCCTGCCTCCCAATTAGTGGGGGAATAAGGGGAGTACCAAGACCAAACAGGTGTAAGACCACTATGTAGTAAGCTAGGCACAGAGGGGACCACTTACTCTAGCAGCCCTGGGTATTAGAGAAGAGGATATGGGAAGTAGGATGGGAACAGAGGTGGAGGGAGGACAATCGGTGATGGGAATTCCCCTGATTTTATGTTAATATGTACCTAAAATATGATTGTCAACAATATGTAAGCCACTATGATTAAAATAAAAATTATATATATAAAGAAATTTGGAGACAGCTTGTAAATTTATATAGTTCTTTGAATTTCACACTAAAAAGCAAATAAATTCATATCTAACTTACTAGGAAATGAGTCCTAAGTTATCAGACTAACACTATCACATGATAATATTCTGCTTTATAGATTAATAGTTAATTGGTTTGATTTTTTATAATACCATTTGCAGTGTTTACCTGTCATATATTTTGCAAGGAAAATGTATAAATTGTAAGCTAGAATTTGGTGATTCTGAATCTTCCCAAATTATCATAATAATCATTCTATTGTTCCTTAATGTATTTTATTTTGTGTTCAGTGTTATTGGTCTTCCACATATCCTTTGTTTTACTTGAGCAACTGTCCTGTATATCTTGTACTGAATTGATAAAATAAAACAGTAATCATAACACTTTACTATTTATTGCATGCAGTCTATAATCTCTATGATTAAACATATTCATTTAAATGTTTTTTTATAACCGTAAGCCTTCAAACTATTTGAATACAAATTATATATATATGTTGTTAATACATTTCTTTTCTTTTCTTTTCTTTTCTTTTCTTTTCTTTTCTTTTCTTTTCTTTTCTTTTCTTTTCTTTTCTTTTCTTTTCTTTTCTTTTTGGTTTTTGGGTCACACCCGGCAGTGCTCAGGGGTTACTCCTGGCTCCATGCTCAGAAATTGCTCCTGGCAGGCACAGGGGACCATATGGGGCACGGGGATTCGAACCGATAACCTTTTGCATGAAAGGCAAACACCTTAATCTCCATGCTATCTCCCGGGCCCCGTTAATACATTTCTTAAACATAGATATTAACTAACCTTCTGTGGAATCTGTGCAAGGGCTGATGCAATCACATTGGCTCTTTCTTCTGGCATGCTAGAAATCATTGATCCCAGACTGAACACCACAATGCCATTTTCACCAGAACTCTGTACAAATTCTTCCATTTCCTGAGAAGAAAAACATTTCTCCATGTATGAACAATATAATCTGATAAAACTAGAGCCAATATGCAGCTAAAGGATAAAGCACTTGATTGCAAGTGTGTGTGAGCCCCTTTCTTCAATCCTGGCATCACAAACACATCAATAATAAAAATGTAGTTCTATCTATTCCAGAAGAAATTATTTTAACTGCTTTGGGATTAACAATGCCATTGAAAATTATTTTAAATATGCACAAGTTTTATATTGTAGATATGCTTTTAGTTGTAACACGATTCAGTACTGCTTATATATTTATGCTTTGGGGCATGCAAAGTCACTGTTCTTCCTCTTCTTAAAGAACCTGTGTGCTTCTATATAATTTCAAGAGTATCATATTAGTTTCTCTCCGTCCTTATTTAGCCGCTTCTTGCCACACTGGGTGAAACAAGGATTTTATGTTTATATAAAAATATATTTATAACATGCAAGGATTTTTTGCCATGACACAATTTCTATTACATAACATCTATGAATAAAGCATTGATGATTATTGTTGTGCATATATATTTTCAATTTAGTGCTTTGGTGTTCTTAGTTACATGTCCATGAATAAAATATATGATTCATAGATGAGCAAAATTTTGTTTTGGAGATTCTTCACAGTGAGGCTAAGTAGGCCATAAATATTTCTGAATGATTTTTGTCTTACCTGAATAACAGTTCAATGCAAATGTCTTTGGAAATGCCCTGCAGTGCAAAGAATTGCATGAAAAAGTACCAGTTCAGTTCCTAGAGATTTCATGTTATTAACAAGAAATGCTCCTTTTTCTCCATGACTGCCCCCACAGATATTTCAGAATCTTGTGATGGCAGTAATTGAACCAGGGTCAGCAACATGCCAGTATTTACCTTTGTGACCTATCTCCTACACATTATATTTTAGTTTTTTAAGACATGTACATAATGTTTTCCATAAAGTTAGAACTAGGTAACCTTACTACCAATTAAAATATTCTAAGTATTCTTATTACTTGCAATAATTATAATATCATAATGGGCAAATGCTATCTAGAACATACTTTATTTTCTAAACCTGGATTCTGTAAAGAGAGAGCAATAATTTATACTTTAGTCTTTCTGGCTCATGTTTCTGCATCCAAAATGAGGTTAAGAAAATGTAAAATATAAAGAATGTTTTGAGATAATGGCAGGAAAATTAGTGGTGACCTCCTTAAATGTTAAAACTTATGCTTCGAAAAGTAAATTAGAACATCTTCTTTTCAGTCATCTGATTTCTATGAAGTCAGTTACAGTTCTATGAACAAAGCATCAACTGTACAGCTCCTTCCTGAAAAACTTAGAGCTCTCAATTCCTATTGGTTCTCACATTGTTTCAGGACTTTCAGTTGTCTGCTCCATATCTGTTTTGTAGCACACTTAATTTTCAGCAGATGGGATTTAGAACTAAACTTCTGAACCAAAATTCTTCTTACTAAATTCAGCAGTGGCTCCCCAAGTTTCTGCAACTCTGGTCACTGAGTAGAAACTGGATATTCATGACCCAAATTTCCTCAGCACTGTAAATTTGCACACAGCTTCATGAAGCTGCCTATCAGAACTAACTTAGAATTACTCTCAGAAAAGCAGAAATAACAGAAACGGTTACTCACTAGTTTGCGCACAACCTGTTTCATATATTTGAGATAGAGTGTTCTTGAGTACATATTTTTAGTCATGTGGGAATGATCTCAATTTATTATTAATCTGGCAGCATAGGTTGCATCATCACTATAGGTTTCTCTGCAACTATGGCTGCCTACAGGTTACTGATAACTTGCAATCTAAAATATTCTACTTATCCCATTGATTGCTTTTGGACCAGATACATAGTTACCCGTGGGTATGTTTAATCACCATCAAGACTTGACATGTTACGTTGTTGGAAAATGGCCAGCTAGAATGTATTTGTTTGCTTGGAGAGGTTTTTGAGCCAAGCCCTGCATCAAGGTATTAAGGAGCTATTACTAGGTATGTATTGAGTTCACTCCAGAAAATATACATTTGATCTTATGTTGTTATAGTGATTGATATGCAGTGGTTTTAGACTAGGCAAGCAACTTATGCCCTGTTTCAGCTCTCTTTATCAGACTATTCTGTACTTGTTCCTGAATACATGCACTATTGAAAGATTCTTAAGTCATCTGGGTCATAAACGCAGCAAACCTTGTTTAACAAAATAGCAAACATGTTCACCATTGTGAATTCATTAGAAGAGGGAAACATAACACAATGTCACTCCTCTAACCATAATCTATACTTTAAATATATATAATTTAAGAGGGCTTTCATATCTAAAATATTTTTATTTATTTTATTATTTGTTTTTTGTTTTTGTTTTTTGGCCTCACCCTTTGACATTCAGGAGTTACTTCTGGATATGTGCTTAGAAATCGTCCTTGGCTTGGGATACCTTATGTGAAGCC
>PVKC010006419.1:0-30142 GCA_004027635.1 Crocidura indochinensis
AATTTAAAGAAAAAAGATAACTGCATTTCTTAAAGTCACACAAGTTTGGCCTAATTTTTCCCATGGCATCTATATTATTTTTGGTCAAATAATCATCCTATGAGCTCTCAGAAATGAAAGATTTACTCAGATCACTAGATAAGTAATATGGATTAGACAAAATAATTTAGGTAAGTTTTAATGTCATATTGTGTAAGTACTTACAACAGCAATAAGTGCATAATATAATGAATAATTATAATTGATAATACAGTATTTTGTTTAAGAAATCAAGTTACTTCTTTCTATTTTAACAACATATAATGTAAAAATTATACAAACAAAATAAAGGACAATATATTCATTTAAATAAATTAACCTAAGTTAATAAATTAACTTTCTGTATGTTTAAGCATAATATATAAGATGGATGAGTGAATAACTAGTCATCAGGTTTGAAAAGTAAATTTATAATGGTCTGATTTTAAAAATAATTATAGTGTCTTATTCAAATATGGTGGGAATATCATAAAGAGGTGATATTTGAGGGATCTGTAGAGAAAGACAAGTGGCTATCTCCTAGCTGAAACTGATAAAAACAGGGTTTCTGATTAAGAAAGAAGTATATACAAAGAATACAACATCGATGTCATGATAGGAATGTCAAAGTGTGAGAATTAGGCATGTGTATGAACCTTTCAATTGAACTGTTTCATAGTCATATTTGTGAATTAACTGAACAATTCTGAAGAATGATCTCTGGTAAATAGTTATGGACATAACTTCATTTAAAAACAGCTAATGAGATGATAGATCTGATGGCCTATCATATGCCTTTCTGAAGATCTTCCCACATTGATTTTTCAAGTAAAGATTCCATTTAAAGAAAAATTAGGGCTTTTGGTTCAGGCAACAATTATATGTTGGCTTGATTGCTTTTGTAATGTTACTTAAATGCATATTTACAAAGCTCGTTATAAAAATTGTAGAGCTAAATGAATTGAGTTCAAATCAATAAATATTTGCAACTGAGTGTGATATTGACTGAATAAAGATTCTTTTGAGCTTATCCCCCCCCCCCACTGAAACACAAGTTGGGCTTGATAAGCCATTTTTGTCCCCTTTCTATGAAAAGTGTAAACCCTTCCCCATATTTGATGTGCAATTCTTAAGACAGCCTTATTATTTTTTGCCTTTAATAAATTCATGGTTCCAATTCAATCATAGGCTCACCTTCATAGTAGCTAACATCTTTGCTCTGCGAGAAACTTCACATAACTCAGTGGATTAAAAATACCAATAATCCTTTCTCCTAGTTTCTTTAGCTTTTCTGTGTACTCCAAATTGAGAGTCTTTCATGAAATTGAAGTTAGATGGTGTCTGAGGTTGGGTATCATCTTAATATTTATTTATCAGATACCTGATAGCCTATTTAGGAAAGTTTGAATAGTAAGAACTGTTCTAACAATCTCTATATAGTCTCTCGATTTGGTCTCTGTAGCATAGAAGTGCGGGAAAAACTAGATTTCCCCTATGGAGGTATTCATGCAAGCTGAGAGAGAAGAGGGAGAGGAAACAAGAAAATTGAGAGTTAAATAGAAGTCACTTTACATTACCTACCCTCGTAGTGAAGAATATGAGAGCATTTATAATATATTTTTAAATGTCTACATACTGAAACCATATGGTTATATTTAAATATTTATCTGAAGGCCAGAAAGATGGTACAGGAAATAAGGCTCTTGACAACACACAGCCCTCTCTAGCTTAATCCATCTTATCACATACAAATAGTCCCCTGAGCACCTCCAGGAGTGACCCTTGAACACAGAGCCAGGAGCAAAGTCAGGTGTGGCCTAGAACCATCTCCCCAAATGGTCATCTTCATGATTCAATATATTCATTCATCTCATTTCAAATAGCATATAGAATTTGGACAACCCTAAGGGAAGCCAGCTTCCATTGACATGTGACCCCCCCCAATTTGAGAAAAAGTTAGTTATTGTACCAATTAAAACAACATGACATGAATTTTTCTAAATTACATATAGTATAGAAAAGAACACATATAAATAGGAAGAAAAGAAAGACAATATTTCATGAATTGGTAATTTTGGTGAACTTGGCATATGTATGTAAGATTTGATTTGTTGGAAATATCTTTTCAATATATTTTAAGGATGGTTCAGAGCCCATTTTATGAAGAGCTGGGACTTTGATGTCTATATCCTGTAGTCTTCATTCATTACTCACTAAATGTTGACTATTTTACAAAACACTCAAGTATTTAGGATATAGAAAGTAACATAATATCTCCCTGTGAATATTTTAGCTCTAGAGGGGTATACAGGCATTCATTAACCAAATAATTAGAAATATATTAATACTACAAAATAAATAATAAGGCATTATGGAAATGCTAGGTTTGTTTGGTCTGGAATAGGGAATGGCCTGGAAATCAACATTGTGTGTGAGTGAGAGAGAGCAAGAGAGATAGAGAGTGAGAGAGAATGTCTTGTAGTTAATAGAACTTGCCCAGTTGAAGATCTTACCACCACTGTTGTAGATGCCCACTATGCTGTCTTTTATCTGAGACAGGTTGGTCATGTCATGCAGTTGCATCTTCATCACATCAGACTTTTTCATGGTGACACTTCCTGACACTTCCTTTTTTTTTTTTTTTTTTTTGGTCTTGTACAGGCATTTTGGCACCCAGGGCTGTTTTTTCTATCCTGGCTGGGATTCAGGTGTCACCACTTGATAAAATACATCAGCATGCATGCAATATTTATTCATAGAGCATGTCCACCAGTTGTTCATATTCAGGCCAAGGTAATTGAACTTGAGAAAGTTCACTTTTTCTTTTGTTCTCAACACGAATGAGATGGCAGAAGTGTTGGATTTGTTATTGTTGTTCACAAATGTCATATTCAAACTCCTTAGCAGGAGAAAGAATCATTTGAATAGTAAGAATGCAAGCTAATCACTTAAGTAGAAATTAACCCATTAATATATCAATTTTGGGAGGTCCAGAAATTATGAAAGGGAGCAAAAATGTCTCAGGATTGTGTAATTTGCTAAAATTTTAACTGACTCTGAAATGATGGTACCTGTGGAATAATTCAATGTTTTTGAGTTATATGATAACTGATGTGATGTTCTGAGTATATCTCCTAAAATGACAGGTAGTTTAAAATAATTGGTGTATTGTGGCAAGATTTCAGAGCTTGGTCTTTCTTTGCATACGTTCTAGCCTGTCGAACCATGTAGAAAGCCCCTAGTTAAAGTTGGTTATTTTATTGACTGTGACTTCTGTCCTTCAATCTTAGTACTCCGGCTAACTAGAGACTGTTTAAGAGTCCTTTCAGTCATAATTTCAATTCCAGGTTTCTCTAGTTAAGAAGTGGGTATGAAATATTAAGGTTCTATTCCTTGAATCTGAATTCTGCTCAACATCCAGGGAAGATTTGATATTTTCTGCATTACATTTACCCAATAGTAAAATGGAGATTAAAATAAGCTCTACCATGTAAGACTGAGGTTATGGTTTAAAGGATGATGAAAGAAATGTATTTAGCATAATACTCAGCACTCTCTATATTTTAGTTTTTTAGTCTGTTTAATGAAGGTTATAGTGTGAAGAGCTACAAAACATTTTTTTGTCATTCTTTAAACTTTCCCATAGACATCAAGGTTATTCTTAAGCTCCAGCTGCCTCAACATTGAGCTTAATCTTAGTGTTAATGGCACATTGAGGGTGAAGGATGAGGTGACAGGGGTAAGAGGGTTGCATATCTTCAGGATGTATGCCAGGCATGTCCCAAGGGCCCATCCTCTGATGTCTCAATCAGCAGGACATTGCCATATGCCAAGTTTTTCTAAACCATCAAAAGATTTAGAATTCATGGTGAAGTGCAATGTTCAACAAAGGAGAATTCTTCCTTTTGTTGGAATTTGGCTATGCTATTACAAAAATTCTTCCTGTTAGATGTTATCATTTTCCATCTAAAGGTGTGCTTAATCTGAAAGAAGTGATGGAGGCTCTAGACAATATTTCCTGGTTAGATTTTTCCTCTTCAATTGTACTTTTTGTTGTTGTTTGGTTTTTTTTGGGGGGTCATGTGCGGTGGTGCTCAGGGGTTACTCCTGGCTCTGAGTTCAGAAGTCACTTTTGGAAGGCTCAGGGGACCATATGGGATGCTGGGAATTGAACCAGGATTTGCCTGGAGTTGGCCTGTTACAAGGCAAATTCCCTACCACTGTGCTATCTCTCCAGCCCCTCCCTACTGAATTCTAATTGGAATATCATGGATATAAGAAATGACTCAATTAAAATATAAAGGGGTAAATGGGCAATTATAAATTTTAATTGGTTATAACAAGGTTAGTATCTGGGAAGTTTAGTAGTTCATTTCACTGAGGAGTCGATGCATTGTGTTGACTTCAGGTTCAGCTGGTTCAAGTTGCTAAAAATATTTTCACCAGAACTTATTTGCTTTCTTTCTGTCTTTTAGCTTTTTCTTCTATTTTTGCTTCATTTCTTTTAAAATGTTCCTTCATGTGGCAGCTAAGAAATTCAGTAGTCACACTGTTTTCATGTAACTAATTTAGCAATCCTAATCCCAGCCAAAAATTCAACGAACCAAACAAACAAAACAAACACTCAAACCAGCAAAATCCTAGTTCTAATACTCATAAATTCAGCTTGAATTATATGTATTCATTTTTGAATGCCACTGAGGTCAAGGGGAAATGGTGGTCTGTTTGGTTCTGTTTGGTTGAGGTCAGGCAGTAGACAATTCTTTGTGCCAAAAGGAAGTATCACATATAAACTTTAAATGTGTTGAGTGGGGGCGATGGTTGCCCCAAAGAAAACTGGTACATTTTTCACAAGAGAAGGCAGTTAGAATCAAAGTTTCTATGACAGACAAGTATCTAGAATAAAGAAAGCCATTCAAGCTCAGAATTACACATGACCACAGACAGCTATATCAAAACTTGAGTGAAATAGCTGGGAAAATCAGGTGTCAATCTTGATGAATCATTTTGCCACTCCCTTTTCTTTAGTGGTCCTGGAGACCCACTCATCCAGCAAGCCTTGGCTCTATTGAGCCTTTTCTCTGTGCCTGATACAGAGTTAGAAGCCAAAGGAAGAAGAGGACCTTCCTTGACCTCATGCCCATGTCTTACTGAGAGTCAAACATGCCACAGTCTTTGTCAGATTGCTCTCCAACATGCATATCTGTACTTTTTTGGTCAAGGAAAGATCGGACCTGCTTCTTTCCCTTTGAACATAGAGGGGTTGGTTTCCAACTTCCTTTGCTGGAAGGCATATTATGAAATGAGATGAACTTAGCAGAGACTCAGGTAAGAAATCTGAACTGCATGGCCTCGTATAAATCTCACCAGGTCTCCATCAAGGGCTCCTGCCCCCACCCACAGGTGTAAAGACAAAGGGTGCTTTGTGCTGGGAGCCTATAGGGTAAATAAAACATGTCCTTGCTAGTTAATCCTCTGTGATAAAGAGTATTGTTTTATCTTCTGCCATCTCTAGGGATCTATGGGATGAGTGCAATTGTGACACAAAGTTTGCTTTGTCTTTCCAGCCCACTGAGACTTTCCAATTGACCTTTCATGTCAACCTCAGTTGTCCCAACCTATGTGCCAAGTTGATATCATGCATGGAGAGGATTATCAATTTTTTTTCCACAAGGGCACTGTTGTCTACAGAGATGTTGTGGTACCAGAAAGCAGCACAATTTTTTTTGAAGTCTAGTTTGTCGGAGACAGTTCCTGGTTTATAAAATACTTTAGCAGAAAATCCAGACTCCCAGATTTTCTTGTTTGCTCGGTTTCCTTGTTGCTAATGTCCTCCAAAAGTGCATCAGTGTGTTGCATTTGTAGTCATTGATAAGCCAGTGTTAATGATTAGCTACAATCCATTTCTATGTTAGAGCTTACTCTTCCCACTGTATATTCTGTGGACTTGAATAAATACGTCCATAAACATGACAGACAATTATTTCACTAAAAATGCTCTGTACTTTCCCTATTTTTCCTCCCACTCCCCTTTCTCTTGTCAGCCACTAGACTCTTAACTGTCTCCTTAATTTTGTTTTTCCCAGAAGAGAACAGAGTGAAAATTAAACAGTATCTAGTGTTTATAGAGTATTGTCTTTCACTTGGCATTATGCATCTGATTTTTCCCCTTGTCTTTTTTGAGGGGTGGTCGCCCATTAAGATTTTTAATTGCCAAATAGCTTCTGGTTGGTCTTTAAAGCTTTTATGTACAGAATTATAGTTGTTCCAGAACCTTCTTTTCTTCCTTGATGTATCAGATAAATCTTTACCTCAGTTTTAAAAGGTAGTATGTGTTTTATTTGAAAGAATTAAGCAATATTTTAGAATAATATTCAGTATCTTTTTAAGACTAGAGATAAAAATTAATATATTCAATTATAGCTTAAATAGAGATGTCTGTTTAAGCTTCAGACAATACTGGTGCATATTAATAATATTCTTTTGTTTTGTTTTGTTTTTCGGGCCACACCTGTTTGATGCTAAGAGGTTACTTCTGGCTAAGCGCTCAGAAATTGCCCCTGTCTTGGAAGGACTATATGGGACACTGGGTGATCGAACCAGGTCCGTCCTTGGCTAGCACTTGCGAGGCAGACAACTTACCTCTAGCGCCACTTTGCTGGCCCCAATAATATTTTTATCCACAAAAATTTATATTCACATAATGAATCTCTTCCCTAAAATAAATTATCTCTTGATTTTTATTATTGTTTTTGTTTCCAGTAGCATCTAAGGTCCCAGTTACCTGATTAGCAGTATAATTTGTTTTTAAACTAGGAATTGAGTATTTTTCTTTTCTTAATTGACATTTCCTCAGTAGAACTCAAAGTGATTGTGAGAAGAGTGGCAGGGGAGGAATTCTCACTCATATTTGGGATCTGAGAGTTATAAAGTTGCAGGCTGGACTATTCCAAAGTATGGAGTCGACAGTTTTTCTCTACCCTTACTGGAGCTCTATATAATTTTTTTTACGTTATTGGTAGCATCTGGCCTTATCTTTCTCATCCATATCAAGCACAACTAATAACATTCTCTGTAAGACTGACAATGATAAAGATATTTTCTATAGAGATCACTGGTCAGCTTAGACCAACAAAGTTTTCTCAGACATCATTCAAGAACATGGGGCAAGTTGTCAGTGTATAACAAAAATATTCAGTTCATTAAATTGTACCTCATTGACCAGGGATAAGGGAAAGATAATCACATTCTGGTGCTCAGATAACATGAACTTACACAGTTGCCTCTGGTTTTTTCATGGCATCATATTCCCACATATGATTATAAATTGAAAGTACTGGGCCAGAAAAATAATAAGAAATAGGATGCATGTCTTACAATCTCCTAAACCCGCTTGATCTTTGCCTGGCATCAGATGGTCTTTCAAATTTGCCATGTATAGACCCAAAAGCTCTAGAGTGCCACTGAAGTGGTCATGGTACCATAGAACCCAAGTAATGCCACATTCTCAGTAATTAAATCATTCATTGTTTGACCAGGAATGACCCTGGTACCTCCTGAGAACTTTGGGAGTCACCTCTGAAAAACGCATTTAGCACACCCAACCTCCCAAACTTCCCAACTTCATCTTTTCTGCTTTAATATGCTCAGCACATATATAAACCTCCAATTGGGTAGTTATTGTGAGTTTCATCTCAAGAGTACTGGCTTCCTTTTCTGCTCACCAGAAATAGGAGACACAGATGGGCTCATCATAGATTTGGTGAAATGCAAAAATTCTTGTTCATCAAACACTGCAGGGTGTGTGGGCTGTTTAGCCCCTGCATACAAATCTTACTGTATTCTACAGTTACCTGTCACTGCTCAATGTCAAGAGAGTTCTTGACAAAAAGTTGCACTGATGAAGGCTTGGTGGTGTACATTTTTTGACTAAAAACCCAACTATGAACATGTCTGCAACCATAGTGTTTAAATAAAGAAGTTATTTTAAAAATAAAGTTTCTGATGCAACAGATAAAATAAAAGTTCAGAACTAAACATTTTCGGTATAGATCCTGTTGAATACCTGCAGCCTTTGCACTGATGTAAAACTAAAAGATCTTGATTTGGATAGTTGTTGCATCTAGGAATAGGAAGGAAGCAATTCAGGTAGGAGATCAGATAATGTGTGCTCAAACATAACTTGCAGTCCCTTTCTGCTTTGCCCATTTTTCTTACAAGCTAATGGATAATACCTTATATTCTTTTATACCTAGTGGCAAGCCTATTGTCTGAACAAATAAATCTTTTGGTAATGTGATACTAACAAATAATCTGGTGCTCTTGCTTTTAAACATTAATTTATTTCGAGGAGGTGTTTGGTGGCATCTGGTGGTTTTGCTCCAGAGTGACCCCTAGAGGTGATCAGAGGACTATCTGTAAAACCTGAATTCAAACCAGGGTTGCAGCATGTACAAGGCAAGTGTCTTACCTCCTGTACTTTCTCTCTAGACCTTCTTATTTAGTGAACAGTTTCTTTAAATTTTTTGGTTTATGTTTATGGGCATACCTAGTGGTATCCAAATCTTACTCTAGTCTCTGAAGTCAAGGACCACTCCTGGTGGGCTCAGGGAACCATATGTGGTATCAGGAATGCAAATCAAATCAGATACATGCAAGGCAGGCTTCCTACCTACTGTACCATCTTTGTGGTCCAATGAAGAGTTTTTTAAAGTGAAAGGAGGTGTTCTATTTCTTCTCATCTCCCTTGCTCCCAACACAAACGCACACTCATCTGATTATCTTCATCTGATAATATAACCTTATTCTATATAAGACAGTTATTCTATATAACAGGAGAACTAACTTTATTTATTTGTTTGTTTGTTTATTGGTTTTTGGGCCACACATAGTGATGCTCAGGGGTTACTCCTGGCTATGCACTCAGAAATCGCTCCTAGCTTAGGGGAACATATGGGATGTCGGGGGATCAAATAGGTCCTGGGTCAGCAGCGTGCTAGGCAAATGCCCTACCACTGTGCCACTGCTCAGGCCCCAAGGAGAACTTTATATCCTAAACATCATTTTTTTAAAAACAAAAACTAGTTTTCCTTTTCACTCACTTTCATTTTATGGGTGAAGACTCCCTGGCCAAAGGCAGGCTAAATCAACCCTGACACATCGGGTTGTCTTACATTTTGTGGTTTTTTTTGGGGGGGTCACACCCAGCAGTGCTCAGGGGTTACTCCTGGCTCCATGCTCAGAAATTGCTCCTGGCAGGTACGGGGGACCATATGGGGCACCGGGATTTGAACCGATGACCTTTTTGCATGAAAGGCAAACGCCCTACCTACATGCTATCTCCCGGGCCCCTGTCTTACATTTTGATTATCCATAAACTGTCAAAAATATATATGAAAATTCAGTAAAGGATGCTGGAAGCAATTATACAAAGGCCAAGTAAGATGGGAGCATAAAAGCTAGATGTTAATAAAACTTATGTTCTAAAATTATACCATGCTGACTCCATGTGATAACTTAAAAGAGAATGACAAGAAAAAAGGTTGACCAGTGGTCATAGTTATCAATGAACTTAATAGTATATAAAAGCAATAAGGGACAACAATGCAGTTATAGAAGGTGAAAAAGTATCTATACAGATAGCAGGAAAGTAATAAAACTTAGTGATTACAAACTTAAATGAGGTTTGAAATATGCCTCCATTTTTTTTTACCTTAAACCCAATCAACTCATTCAACTACTCTATACTTCACTTCCCTTGCATGTAAAATGGGAGGTGTTATAACTGCATTCCATGAGCATATTTTGAAAACCTAATGAGATAAAAATATAAAAATCACTTCATAGTAGTTTGTTCAGATAAACTTTCACAAAGTGAGCTGTTACTTAATGTCAATAGGAGCTTGAATTCAGGGACAGATAGCCTGCAGCATTGGCCTATTTCTACCATCATTAAACCTTTTATGATATACCCTGAGGTTAATGTTATGCAAAAAAACAATTTATGAGAGGCTCTCTTAAATAAGTAAGCCCAAGATTATGGGTGTGTGAGTATTTGCCTTGAATATCCTTGTTAATTATCCAGTCTAATATTTTAAAAGTGGCATTTGTGGTTCTTTCTTTCAATGCTCATGTCTATCTCTAGGGTCTACTCTCTGCTCTGCCAGTGACGATAATTTCTTTAACATTTGGGGTATCAAAATATCAAGGTATCAGTCAGATATGTAACCTCCATGCTGTCATCATTTCTGTGGGGGAAAAAAACAGTTTTCATTTATATCAGGTCCCCTTTAGCACATTTTTAAGGACCCAAATAAAAACAAGAACCTAATTGGTTACAAAAGAAATCCTTCCCTTTCCACCTAAATCCTGGCAATAGGTAGGCCTCTGTCTACTGCTTTCAGGTCAGAATTTCCTCCTGTGCCTCACAAACACTGAAGCTCTCATCATCCCTGGGGGAAGGTGGTATGAACCTGGAAGAAGGATTCAGAGCATCTCTGGAGAAGAGTAAAATGCAGGCAATTTTATGAGTATTTTATGACCTGTTATAGATGGAAAATCCAAGATGTATGCTTGCCCCTTGATATTTTTTTAACACAAGAAAGCTCAGCAGTGAAATTCATTTCCCAAGTCTTCCAAAGTGGGTTTCCCGTAAATCTGTAAATTTAATCAGACTCCTCTCTTGAGGCAATCTCTCCTAATTGGATTCTTGTGGAGGCTAATAGACATGAGGACAACAATAATTCATCTCTGGAAAGGAAGTCAACACCTCATCAATAATACTGATAATAAAGCTTCTATTTCCCCCCACCCCACAATGAAGCTCAGGTCTCCAGATCATCCTCAGGCACCAGACTGACAATGTCTCAAGGCATTATCTGACCACCTTTCTTTTTCTTTTTCTTCTTGGTCAGCATCAAGAAAGATAACCATTTTCAAAATGAAGCCCAAGTGCCTCCATCATCAATGTGACCATAGTTAAATGGACTTCTAGAGACTTCCCAAAAGATTGCAGGTCAGTGAAAGGGGATTGCTTTAGAAAGGAAAGGAAAGGAAAGATGGAACACAGAAGTCAAATGACATGATTTAGTTTCTTTTGTCTTCCTCTGCTAGGCATGTTCCATTTCTCTGTCAGCTCTGGTAACAATGGTGGGGTGGGAAGGATCCATGCCCGGACTGTAACACACACAGCTGTTTACCATCATCTGGCACAGCATTCTAGTGAAAAGTGTGGGAACTAGAGCAAAATGCTGCATTCTAGTGAAAAATGTGGGAACTGGAGCAAGATGCTTCATGTCTCCCCAATTATTAGACAAATAAAATCTGTAAGTCTAGTTGGTATTTATCGGGGGGATGAGAAAGAGAGAGAGAGAGAGGAGAAATGAGAGAGGAGAGAGAGAAGAGAGATCCCCAAAATTGAGAGAGAAGTGAGAGAGAAGGAAAGATCCCCCAAATTAAGAAACAGGAGAGATAAGGGGAGGGGAAACTGAGACCAAGAAAAGCCCAGAAGAAGAATACAGAGAGGGGGAGAAGAGAGAGAGAGAGAGAGAGAGAGAGAGAGAGAGTGTGAGAGAGAGAGAGAGAACAGAAGATAGACTTCATTTCAAATAGTGTTGGGAGCAGAACTTTCAGAGTTGTGCATCACTTTTGAAGAAGCAATAGCAAATGCAATCTAGTTGCTCCATCCTGGAAAATGAGAGAAGCAAACCATAGTAATTGAATTAGAGGTGGAGAAGGAAAAAGATTTTCTACAGTATGCCATCTGAATGAGCCTACTCTGAGTTTGCATTTCCAGTTCCAGTTTGGTTCTTCCTGAAAATTTTCCTCAGCCCTGGGGCCCTTGGAGGTCAATAGGTCATCTTGGTGACAAACACAGGAACTCACCTATGGTCAGTTGACACAGCCCCAGAACTGGAAGGAAAGCTTTGACATTAGTTGGATATTTCACATTAGTTGGATACAGATATTTGCTCATCTAACAAAAGAGCTAATGTGCTGCCACTTTTGTAGCCCGGGGCCATCTCAGCCAGAATGGGGGCACTGATGAGGCAGAAATGCAATTAAAGCCTAGGTTTCCTTGTTTCAGCCCCAAGTTGTGGTTTCTTCACTTCCTCCCACTGGACAGACTTCAGTATGAAATACTCACAAAACCAGTGGTAAAATTTAACTACCACTTCTTGTGAGAAAAGAAGAAATCCTGTCTTTGGGGAACTTTTTTTTTTTTTTTTTGGTGCAAGACTTGCTGGGATTAGCTAGCCTCTTATATAGACACAGTCTGCTGTGGTTTCCAACTGTTCATTCTGCTTATTCCAGGCCCATTAACCAAGGTCGATCTGTTATCAGAAAGGATCAGCATCCCAGGATAAATAATTAGAAATGCAAATATGCAAATTTTTGGTCTTGAAAAACTACTGAATTGGAATAGCTGAAGATTGGGACCAGCTTTGCTTTAACAAAAGAATTCCACACTTTATTTTGAGAATTAATGATATACCTGTGACCATTGCCTCAGAATTTTGTATCTGTGCTTTTTTCTGCTGACGTCTCATTTGGTATGTTTTTTCTCATTTCTGTCGGGCAGACTTATATTCTGTGTTCAAAATACGGGGCCCGGGAGATAGCATGGAGGTAAGGCATTTGCCTTTCATGCAAAAGGTCATCGGTTCAAATCCCGGTTTCCCATATGGTCCCCCGTGCCTGCCAGGAGCAATTTCTGAGCATGGAGCCAGGAGTAACCCCTGAACACTGCCAGGTGTGACCCAAAAACCAAAATACTTCAAAAGCACTTCTTATTTGTAACCTCTCTAACATAATCCTTTCTATCTACCTCAGCAGAAATAATTGTCCTTTATTTATATTCTGACAACCCTTCAGATATCCTTATACAATTATGTATGTATCTAAACATATATATACATATATGTATATATATTTACACCAGATTGAGAAGTTAGCAAAATGTCTAATTCAACGAATTCAAAAACATTTTATTTTATGATGATGATATTTGTATGCCACACCCAGAGGTGTGTGTGGGTTACCCCTTGCACTATCCTTGGACTTCACACCTAGGACTGCAAGGCAAGTGAGAGAAATTATGAATGAAGTGTTGAAAATCCAACCCTGGACCTCCTGCATGCAAAGCATGAGTTCAATCTTTGAGCTATCTCCCCAGCCTTTTTGGCAGATATTTTGTACAAAATAGGAAGAGGAAGAGTCTACCAAATAAATTAATAAGAGTATGAATGAGGGCTGGAGTGATAGCACAGAGTTAGGGTATTTGCCTTGAATGGGACCGACCCTAGTTTAATTCCCAGAATCCTATATGTTTCCCTGAACCTGCCAGGAGCAGTACAAAGCCAGGAGTAAATCCTGAGCACTGCCAGGTGTAGCTCCGCCCACCAAATAAAAACAAACAAATGAAAAGAATATTGAGAAGCTACACTTATCACCAGGGGTTGAGGCAGAAAGAGGAGTGTGTTTGGTGGTGTCCAGGACAGCATCTCAAGGTAAGTGACCCCCACTACCAAGAAATGAAGCAGAAAGTGGTAGTCTGTTTGTCAACACCCAAGATAACATCCTAAGACTTAAAATGAAAAAATTCTTAAATTCAGCAGAGTGAGACATACAAGACTGCAGCCGCTTTGCTTTGCTCCATGACTGCGCAGTTCTTCCAGTCAAGGAACTGCACCACCACACTTAATAAGAGTATTGTCCATCGAAGTTCACAGTGAGAAAATTACACAGAACACCACCACACCTTGGAACTGAAAATGCAAGTTCTAGAAACCCAATCAACACCTGCTACCTACATAACGTTTCTGATCAGGGCTTTAGAAAGAAAATGTTACGAATGTTCAACAGACTTAGAAAAATGATTGAATGGATATCCCAGAAGACTCAAGAGGATATGAAAGTAGAAAGGAAAAACTTCAAACAGAAATATCAGGGCTAAAAATATGGTAGGTGAAATGAAAACCACCCTGGAAAACCTCACCACCAGAGTAACAGCCACCGAGGACAGAATTAGTGATGTAGAAGATGAGCTGTACAACATCTCCATACAGCAGAAGTAGACTAGAAAAAAATCCTCAAAGAAAGTGAACAGTTGACAATAGAACTCTGGTATAAGCTCAATAGAAACATTGTAAAAATCATTTGGGTCCTAGAGACCCAGGAAGAAAACCCTAGCCCCAGCCAAGGCAGCTGCCAAGGAAGAGTCGGAGGAGTTGGACGAGGATATGGGATTTGGTCTCTTTGACTAATCCCCCCTAAAAGCAACCAAAAGAAACCAGTTTTATTTGTGATGAAACTAGAAATAAAGGCTTACTTCTCTTAAAAAAAAAGCAATCAAGTACATCATTACTGAGAAATTCCCAGAACTAAGAAGTGCATGTATCCATACTCTGGATGCCTGGAGTCAGCTTAAAGAGATCCAAACAAAAGGAACCCAAGATACATAATAGTCCCAGTAATGAAGGCCATAGATATGAATAGAATACTAAAACAGCATGTTCAAAAGGGAAATAATATACAGAGGCATCCTTAAGACTTACAGCAGATTTATCAAAAGCAACTCTCAAGGCCTGAAGGTGGGATAAAGTGAAATGAATTCACTGAAATGAATGCTTCACTGAAAATGCGTTACCAAACCAGACTTAGACTTTCTTATGGGTTTGAAGGAAGATGTACAGCTTCATGGATAAACCAACAGCTCATAAATTTTACAGACTCAAAATCAACCATAAAAGAAGAGCTGATGTGTCTACTCTAAGCCAAGACAGACTCAGTAAACACAACAAACTCCTTCAATAAAGTGATGTTTAATTCCACGACAGTCATTTTTCTCAATGTCAATGGACTGAATTATGCACTAATTAAGAGACATAGAGTGGCAAATTGGATCAAAATGTTAAATCCAACATTCTGCTGCCTGTAAGAACACATCTAGTCAGAGCAAACAGACTCCAAGTCAAAGGTTGGAGGACAATCATCAAGCAAACAATTACCTTAAAAAGGCAGGGTTGGGGGTTACCAATAGCACAGTGGTAGATAGCTTGCCTTGAACACATGGATCCAGGATGGATGGTGGTTAAAATCCCAGCATCCCATATGGTCCCCTGAATCTACCAGTAGTGACTTCTGGGTGCAAAGCCATGAGTAACCCCTGAGCACCACCCGGTGTGACCCAAAAACAAACAAACAAAATAAAAGCCAGTCATGGCCTTAATATCAGACAACATAAAATTTAAGCTTAAAAGGTTATAAGAGGCAGAGATGGATATTTGCTGATAGTCAAGGGATGTGTATAACAGGAAGAAATCAAACCCATAAATATATATGTGTTCAGTTAGGGGCCAACAAAATATTTAAAACAATTGCTGACATTTGAAAGAAAGATATCAATAACAACACAATACTAATGTGAAACTTCAACCCCACCCTGACACCCATTGACAACTGTGTGTTAGAAAATCAAGTACCTTAGAGTCAACATAACTAATGAGGTGAAAGACTTTACAAACAAAACTATAAAACATTGTTTCAAAAAATAAAAGTGGATGCAAGAAATGGAAACATATACACTAATCATGGATTGGGAGGATTAACATCATTAAAATGGATATATTTCCCAAAACATTGTACAAATTTAATGCAATCCCTCTATGACTTTTTTATTTTTATTTATTTGTTTACTTATTTATTTATTTATTTATTTTTGGTTTTGGGGTCACACCCGGCAGTGCTCAGGGGTTACTCCTGGCTCCATGCTCAGAAATTGCTCCTGGCAGGCACGGGGGACCATATGGGGCACCAGGATTCTATCCGATGACCTTTTGCATGAAAGGCAAATGCCTTACCTCCATGCTATCTCCTGGGCCCTATGACTTTTTTTTAAATGTGGATCAAATACTCCTGAAATTCATTTGGAACAATATACACCCCAAAATATCTGATAATCCTTGGAAGAAAGAAGCTGGGAGGCACCACTTTCCTCAACTTTCAATTGCACTATAAAGTAATAGTAATTAAAATATCATGGTCTCTGAATAAAGACAAATCCTCAGATCAATGGAATAGACTTGAGTATTCTTAGCCTAACCTCCCAGGTATACAAACATTAACTTTGAAAAAGGGGCAACAAAATCAAGATAGAGCAAGGAAAGCCTCTTCAACAAGTTGTATTAGGAAAACGGGTCAATTATATGCAACTAGGTGAACTCAGATCTCTCTTTAACATCATGCACAATGGTCAAATCAAAATGGATTAAATATCTTGATATCAAACCTGAAACCATAGGTACATAGAGGAAAACGTAAGCAAGACACTCTATGACATAGAGTCTAAAGACATATTCTAGATGAAACACTACTGTCCAAGCAAGTGAAAACAGAGATAAATTGTATTACATCAAACTGAGAAACTTCTGCACTTCAAAGGAAATAAAAAAAGCTACCTATGGATAGGAAAAACTATTCACCCAATATCTGTCTGATAAAGAGATAAAATCTAAGACTTGTAATATACTTACAGAATGGAATAACAATGAAACATCTAACCCCATCAAAAAAATGGGGAGAAGAAATGAACAGCCATTTCCTCAAAGAAAAAAATATAGATGGCAAAAAGGCATATGAAAAAATGCTCCACATTACTAATCATTAGGTAGATACACATCAAAACAACTATGAGGTATCATCAGAGAATGGCATACATTAAAAAGAAAAAAACAAGAGGGTATCAGGGAGGGTGAAAAGGAAACTGTTGACATTGGTGGCAGGAAATGTGCATTGGTGAAGAATGTTATACAGTTTTTGTTTTTGTTTTGAGGTCATACACGGTAGTGCTCAGGGATTATTCCTGCGCTCACAAATCACTCCTGGCAGGCTGGGGGAACCACATGGGATAAATGGGATGCCAGAAATAGAGCCCAGGTCCACTCCAGTCCCAGGTGCAAAGCAAATGCCCTACCTCTGTGCTATTTCTCCAGTCCTATTATATACATTTTTGACTGTAAGTTAATCATGAATAACTTTATCTGTGGGAAAAGAAATTGTATGATGGACAACTTTGTAACCATGATGTTAAAAAAAAGAATATTAATGAAAAGTGGAATACATCCTCATTTATTTAATTCATCACTGTGCTACAAGTAAGAATTCAAATTCCTGGCATAAAGACGCACTGATAGCACATACTGGTTGTATAACCATGAGCAAGTCATTTAATCTCTTTTAATCCTCTTCTTAGTGTGGGAATTCCAGTTGTATGTACTTTAGTATTTATGGACTAACTAAATGAAAATATGTATACAGCTTTGCTCCAGACCAGAGTAATCGCTTAATGTTAATTCTTACTACTCTTTCAAATATCATAATCACATCTCTAGCAACTTGCAATGTGCCTGGGACAGGTGTGAGCAACACTGTGAAGGTGGTTTCTTTTTGGGGGGTGTGTGGGAGAGAGAGACATACCCAGAAGTTCTGAGGTTACTTCTGGCTCTGTGCTCAGAAATTATTTCTGGCAGGCTTGGGGAACAAGATAGGATGCCAATGATCGAACCCAGGCTGGCTGCTTATAAGGCAAGTGCCCTACCCACTGTTTTCTCTCTCAAGCCTCAGAATGGATAAAATTAAAAAAAAAAAGAGATCAGGGATTTAAACTAATTACTTGGTTTCTCAGCGATTTTGACATCAACATAAGCAAATATAGCTATATGAAATGTTTCTTAAGATATGCAGAAAGGCATGCTGCATAACTAAGTTGACCTCTTCATGACTATCAATACCAGACATCCAGTTTGACTTATTTTGATATCTCATTGCATCTATTGATGTTTCCAAGGTACCGTGTTCCTGCTCCACTATTTCTATGCTGTTATTCAATTTCACTTTAGAATCATCCTGGAAGCTCACAAATAAAACTCTGCTATCATTCTCTCAAACATTCCTATTAACTAATAGGAAGACTGACTGGAGCATTGAAGCTCCCAGATAATTCTACTATGCATCCTTCCTTTCTTTTCTTTTCTTTTTATTTTTGACAATCCCAAAAAGGTAGCTTTATTATTGAGATAAAATGGTTTACATTAGTGTTAAGATATATGCTTTTGAAGTTACTCTACAGTCATGACTGCCAACGTGTCCAAGGCCCTCCAACACTACTCATACCTCCTTTCCATCATTCCATTCTTTTTAAAATATCTTTATTTAAGCACCATGGTTACAAACATGTTTGTAGTTGGGTTTTAGTCATAAACAGTATACCCGTTCACCTCACCTGTGCAACCTTCCCACCACCAATAACCCCATTTCCCTCTTCCCCCACCTCCTGCCTGTATTTGAGAGAGGCCTTTTATTTCTCTCACTCACTACCATTGTTATAACAGTTGTTAGTGTTGTTATTTCTCTATTTGCACTCACCACTCTTTGTGGTAAGCTTCATACCATGGGCTGGTCCTTCCATCATCTCTGTTGTCTATGGGTATTATTACCATAATGTCTTTTATTTTTCTTAAATACCACAGATTAGTGAGACCATTCTGTACCTATCTCTCTCCCTCTGACTTATTCCCTCAGCATAATAGCTTCATGTCCATTGAGTTACAGAAAAATTTCATGGTATCCTTCCTTTTAAGCACTGTGTTTTCTAATTCATGATGAACATTTACATAACTGAAAATATCTTGACATATTTTTTAAAAAGTCAAGGGACTGGAGCGGTGGTGCAGTGATAGGGTATTTACCTTGCAAGCAGCTGATTTAGGACAAACCAATGTTCGGCCCCCCGTATCTCATATGGTCCCCCAAGACAGGAGTTGTTTTTAAGTGCATAGCCAGGAGTAACTCCTGAGCATCATTGGTTGTAGCCCCAAAACAAAAACAAACAGACAAAAAAAAATAAAAATAAAGTCAAATTTGGTTAGATGGCTGCTGGTGGTGTGAGACTACTGAAACAATGGAAAGATCTACAAAATTTCTTGAGGTTTCTGGAACAAAATATAATTTAAGGCAGCAGTGTTAGTACATCTGTGAGCATACAAGCTGCTGAACTTCCCTCAACTTGTATCACTACTCACCCCTCAAGCCCTCACTCTGGGCAAACCAACCTCATCCATCAACAAACCCGAGGACTGGAGGAGGATTCCCTTTGGGTCACCCTAGACTTGTAGCTGCTGAAACTCCCTCCAGACATCTCAGGATTGCTGTTCTCTTTTTACAATTTAGAGTTTGTCTTATGCCTGGCGCCAAGAGCTCTGTGGATTAAGACTCCTCTTCCTGACTCCCCATCAATCTGTAAGTCTCTTGCTCTCCTTGACATTGCTTCTCTGATAAAGCAGCCCACGTATATGGCAAGGGGTAAACTTCTTGGGACTGAATCCCAGTGCCACCTGAACAGGGCCCAGAGCTTTGACTAAGAGCCTTCTTAATCCTCTTTCCAAAGACTGATTAGAACAGTGTCTGGATAGCAGTAGGATTGCTGTGATGATTGCTGTAGGGGAGGCACAGATTGATTTTAAAAAGAAAGCGATGCGAAAGTAACTAATAGGAAGCAAGGAGATCATAAACAAACCTATGCTAGGCTTTAGGTTGGAAAGAACTATTTTTTTAAACATGCTTCGAGGAATTACAACTGCTTTGACAACCATGTTTTATAAGTCATACTTATCTCAAGTACTGACTCAACTTTTCTTCTTGTTTCTCTTATTATGTCTCCTTTTCTTTCTTCATTTCTACGTTTCCAATCAACATTTTAAGATTAGGAAAATATATAAGTAAGGAAATGGATGAGAAAAAAAAAACAACTTCCTTAGTGTTGCTCACATATCAGGCACTTGGCTGACAAGATCTCCTTTAAGGCAAAAGATTATGATGCAGCTAGGTTTAAAAGAAAAAGAAAAGGAGGAAACTGAGACACAAAAATAAACCACTGTTATCCCAGGAGATTTAGCTAGCACGTGTGTTAGCCAGAATTCAAATTCTGAGTGGAATGATTTCAAAGTTCATGTTCTTTTCATTGCACTGTGCTGGGCTGGATAGCTAGTAATGGTTCACTTTGAAATAATCAATGATGCTATGACATGTCTACACGTGGTGAAAAAAAAATACCCGATTTGGACTCCTTGGTTCCTCTGGTTAGATGAATCTTCAAATTTTTTTATAACTGCTCATCAGTATATGTTCTGCATATTGGTCTGGCACTTATTACTAAGATAATAGATGAGAGATTTTCAAACTTTTTATACCTGTTGACCAGCACCGGCCCATGGAGTGATGCTTGAAGAATGCTGGCTTAGAATGCCAGCAGATTAGGAATTATTTAAACTGGATCTCTAGTTTGATTTCTAATTCTAGTTATCCACTTCTCATTCTTGTGTACATCTGTAACCTTAGGTTCTATATAATATACTCGAAATCAAAATGATAGAGGTAGGGACTGTATTAAGCTAGAAGTAAGGATTAGCTATAGAAACTTAGTAGCCTTTGAATTTCCCAGAGCAGGCATTTTTTACATGTAGTGGAGACAGAAGGAAGAGTCAGAGAGTGGAATATACCAGGTGAATGGGAACTAATGGCAGAACATTCAGTAGCAAATGTAATTGTCACTGGATAATTATCAGCTCTCTGCTCCAGTCTTGGCAAGTAAGGTGGGAAGAAGGGCTCATTTGAGAGAAATCCATGTTGTTTATGGCCAGGTCCATTTCTTTCCTTGAAGCAGAGGACACTTTTACAAAAGAATTTGGAAGCTGTGTCTAAAAATGTATATGATAATAAACACAGGCAATGGAACCCTTCATTGAATCACTCTGAGTTCCTATATGTAATTATCAAATAATGAATGATCTTTACTATTGAGAAAAATGGGACAAAATTCTAAAAACGATACCTTTGTAATTTTTTCAGAGGTCATCTCAGTACTGCACATATTTTTATAATCTCTTTGAGCTCTTGGAATGGAACTGGTTTGGTTTTTTTATAGAAGAGATTTGATGTGTAATTTTGATGTGTGATTGTGGTGGGCAAGTAGGCATTCAAATTATGCAACTTTATGATGAAAATTATCCTTCTCCTTTATCATTTGGGGTTGGTTTTCCAAGATTGGGCATAGATGGTATTTTTGTTTCTTCCTGAGAATATTTTAGATCTAAAGTCTCTGGAATAAATAATTCAGCCAAGGCCAAAATAAACCTTTGGGGAAAATAATCATATGTGAGTAGAAATAATAATAACCTGACTGTGGATATAAGAAAATGTAACTGGCCTGTAGAAATGGCAATATTTATAATAATATTTGTACTGGAAATATGAGACCTAGAATTATAGAAGAGAATGAATGTTGTTTAACAGACAAATTAGTGTTTGGCTTTTGTTCTCCTTCCAATATTTCACAGCTTTTATCTTTTCTCCTTTTTATTTTCTCGTTTCCATTTTCTGTATTATTTTCTCTGTGTTCTTTCACTTTTGTATCTCGAACTCTTCTCTGTGTAGGGACTGATGAGGAGTGGATGGTGAGCCCATAATTCTAAAACTTTAATGAGCTTATGGATTACCTGAGGATTTTGTTAAAGCATGTTTGTAGCCTATAAATGTGGAATTAGACCTGATATTCTGTATTTAAGCAAAGATATACTGTAGATGACTGTTCCTGGTCCACAGACCCTTTTTTAAGTAACAAGTGATAGAGGAATTTGTTATATCTTGGATATATTTTTACAGCTAGGAAATCAATAATTACTTTTATACTTTAATAAATATGTATAGAAGGCAGTTTGTGCCAAGCTCCAAACTAGGTGTTAGGGCTTATCACAACTATGAACACAACAGATATGTCTATCGCTGAGATAATAGACTATTAATAAACTCTAATCAAATAATCATGTATTGAATTGAATATTGCAACTATTCTAAGTCCAGTGATGGAGAGAACTGTGATTGAGATTTTGGGTGGGGGCCATGCCCTGGAGTGTTCAGGAATTACTCCTGACTCTGCACTCAGGAAGTAATTCTGATGGTGCTCAGGGAACCATATAGTTTGCCAAAGACAGAACCTGAGGCAGCTGTGAGCAAGGCAAGCACTGCTGTGGTATCTATTCAGTTCCAAATCTGAGATCTTAAATGGGGTAGCTTCTTTAGAGCCTAAAAGTATCTTCCCTAGGAGATGATATTAAGCTGAATAATGGAGATAATAATATTCATTGTTATTGCTAAATATCAGGCACCTACTTTACACTCCATAAATTATCTTATTTCTAAAGCAACCTCATAGAGTTAATGCACTGTTGATCAATTTTACTGAAGAGAGTCTATCTGAAAATCTTAGGCAAGGCCACACAAAGCACATATAGCAAATTTATGTATTTTCTTAACAATATTTAACTGCTTCCATTTGTTTTCTAGGATTTAACTAGGAAAACCATTGAATCAACCAATTGGCTACCAGTTATAGGAGTGGCACAGGGTAATAGTGCTGTACCTACTGAAATGTAGCAAGACTGAAGCCAGGAACCAAAAAACGAGTTAGGGTTCTAGCTTTGCAATAGCTTGCTGTAAAGAGCTCAGTTGGATCTGAACTTCATTTTGTTCATACCTCTGCTTAGCATCAGGACTAAGCCAAAGTATGTAAATTATTTCTTTGATTTTAGATTTAAAACAGTTTTTTTTTTAATTTTTTTGTTCAGGGTTTACTTTTGATTCTGCATCAGGGACCATTCCTGACAGAGTTTGGGGGATCTAGAGCCACTATTGTACATGGTATTTGGGACCAGTGGCACTGGGGATTGCCCTGTGGTGTTGCGGCTCAACACAGGACCTTGAGTTTACTAGGCATGCGTTCTACCACTTGAGCCTTCCCCACAAGAAGTAACTTTGAAATAAGGACCTGAGGGAACAACCTAGGCAAGAAAATTCCAGACACTAGGAGTTACATAGTGTAAACACAATGTGAATGTATTGTAGAAAGAGCAAAAAAGACTGAAGAAAGGGCAGATTCAGTGGGGAAGTTTTTAAAACATTCTGGAATGTTTACTAAGCATCCGTATTTCTTTATGATACACTCGAGAATGATCTAAGTGTTAAGAACAACCGATAAAAGGTTAGTGATTGCTTTAAAAAATATAGTTGTATTTTACATATGATATTTTTACTGTCTTTCTGGTGCTGTTCCAGAACTGAACACCCTACGCCAGGTGCAGCCTTATGAAAGCTTTGGAAGAAAAGACTATCTGTTTTGAGGTACAATGCCTCTACTTGTGGAACTAAAAATAGTTCCATATTCATTCCCTGGAGCATGAGGATCTCTAATTGGCCATCTACTCACTCATATTCAGGTAGGCTTGACAACTGAATTTTTTTTTAAACTTAAGCACCATGGTTTCAAAATTGTTCATGATTGAGTTTTAGTCATCCAATGTATGCCACTCTTCAACAGGGCATAGTTACCATCACCAATGTCTCGTTTCCCTCCCAAACTCCCTGCTGCCTGCCACTGGGCATATACTTTACTTATCTCTCTCTCATTATCACCACCCACTTTTGACACTATGGTTTGCACTTGTTAATGAATGGGTTTCAGGCATATCATTTTATCCCTTTTCAGCACCCAGTTCTTGTCCAGATGATCATTTCCAACTATCATTGTCATAGTGGACTCATCTCTGCCTTAATTGCAATCCTGCTCTTTGTGGCAAGATTCCTGTCATGGCCTGGTCCTTCTGTCCCTAATCTTTATTGTCTCTGGATATTATTACCATGATATCTTTTATTTTATATCCCACAAATGAGTGAGATATTCTATGTCTATCTCTCTACCTTTGACTCATATAATAATCTTCATATTCATCTATGTATAAGCACATTTGATGACTTCATTTTTTCTAATAGCTACATAGTATCCCATTATGTAGATGTCCCACAGTTTCTTTAGCCACTCTGTGGTTCTCCCATACTTAGATTGTTTCCAGATACTGTCTATTGTAAATATTGTGGCGACAAAAATAAAAATGCAGAAGGATTTTCCACCTGGGGTTGGATTTCTAAGATATATTCCTAGGAGTGGAATTTCTGGATCATATGGAAGCTCAATTTCTAGTTTTTCAGAAATATCCATATTTTTTCTGAAAAGCTAAATCAGTTTAAATTCTCTCCAGCATTGAATGAGAATCTGTTCCCCCTGTATCCATGCCAACATGGTGGTTCTTGGTCTTTGTGATTTGTGCCAGTCTCTGGTGTGAGATGATATCTCATTGTTAGTTTGATTTTCATGTTCTTGATAATTAGTGACGTGGAGCATTTCTTCATTTGCCTTTTGATTATCTGTATTTCTTTTTTGAGAAAATGTCTGTTTATTTCTTCCTTCCATTTTTTTGATGGGGTTAATTGTTTCTTTTTTCTTACTAAGTTCTAGCAGCACCTCATATATCTTAGATAGTAACCCTTATCTGAAGGGTATTGGGTAAATAATTTTTCACATTTGGTGTGTAATTCTTGTATCCTTTGAGGTGCAGAAGCTTCTTAGTTTAATGTTGTCCTTTTTGTTTATTGTTACTTCCACTTGCTTGACCAGTAGTTTTTCATCCCTAAAAATGCCTTTAGTTTAAATGTCATAGTATTTTGCCTACATGTTCCTCTATGTACTTTATCATTTCAGATCTGATATGAAGGTCCTTAATCCATTTAGATTTGACCTTTGTGTACGTTGTTAAGGAGAGTTCACTGAATTTACCTTTTTGCAGTAATTACCAGTTTTCTCAATACCACTTGTTGGAGAGGCTTTCAATTCACATTTCTTGTTACTTTACCTTTTTGCAGTAATTACCAGTTTTCTCAATACCACTTGTTGAAGAGGCTTTCAATTCACATTTCTTGTTACTTTATCAGATTAATTGATCATATTTTGGGAGTCAGAATACTTATGTATTCTTATAGTTATGCAGAATATTTATGCCTATTCCAATGACCTGTGTCTTTATTCCAGTGTAAGTTGTTTTAATGACTACTGCTTCCTAGTACAGCTTAAAATTGGAGAAAATGATACCTCCAATCTTCGTTTCCCCACCATTGCTTTTACTATTCATGGGTACTTATTTCAAATGAATTTCAAAAGTGTTTAATATTCTTCACTGAAAAATGTCATGTATTCTTGTAGGAATTGCATTAAATCTATGCAATGCTTTGACATACATACATTGCTATTTTATTTATGTTGATGCTCCCAATTCTTTTGTTTTGTTTGGGGGGGGTACACCCAGATGCGCTCAGGAATTATTCCTGACTCTGCACTCAGTAATTACTCCTGGCTCAAAGGACCATATGGAATGCTGGGACTGAAACCACATCTGTCCTGGGTCAGCCGCATACAAGGCAAATGCTCTACCACTGTGCTACTACTCCAGCACTTCTTTTATTATTTTTTTGGATGCTCCAAATTCATGAGCAGAACATATGTCTTCATTTCCTGTGTCTTTATTTTCTGAAATTGTGTTTTGTAATTTTTTATAGGTCTTTCACCTCTTTAGTTAATTTGACTCCAAGGTTCTTGATTTTCTGAGGCACAATTATGAATAAAATTGTTTTTAATATAGCAGTCAGTCTTTGTATATAGAAAAGCCATGGATTTTTGCATATTAACTTTGTAGCGTGCCACTTTACTATAAAAAATTATTATTCTTAGTGACTTTCTTGAAGAGGCCTTAGGATTTTTCTGGATATAGTATTATGTCATCTGTAAACATTGAGAGCTTGGTTTCTTTCATTCTTATATATATAGATACACTTGATATATTTTACTTCTTTAATTGCTATGGCATGATTTTCCAGTATTATATTTAATAGAAGTGGTGATAGGGGCAACCTTGTCTTGTGCCAGATCTTAGAGGCTTTTTTCTTTATCCCATTGAGAATAATGCCTGCCATAGATTTGTGGTAAATGGCTTTGACTCTATTGAGAAATGTTCTTCTACTCATTTTGGTGAGAGTTCAATTTCCAGGTGTTAAAGTTATTTCTCCATGTCTGTTGTAATTCACTTCTTTTTTACAGTGCATCATGATATGAGAAGATAGTTTATGCAATTTATATCCTCTTGATTTTATGGAAGTATGTTTTATGGTCCAGCATGTAGGTTATCTTGGAGAATGTCCCATGTGCATTGAAGAAAAATGTGTATTCAGATTTCTGGGTATGAAAAACCCTACTAAACCTCTATTTTCCATATTTTTTCTTCAAAGCCAGTATACCCTTATTAAGTTTTAGCCTAGTTGATCTATCAGGAGGTGACAGAGCATTGTTGAAATCTCCCAATATTATTGTGTTGCTATTGATGTCTTTCTTCAATTCTGTTAACAGTTGTTTTAAGTAATTTGCTGGCCCCTCTTTGGGTGCATATATGTTTAGGAGTATGATTTCTTCCTGGTGTACACATCTCTTGGTTGTCTGCTTCATCTCTTATAATCTTTTAAAGTCTAAAGTCTATGTTATCTGATATTAGTATGACCACCCCATCCCTTTTAAAGGAGTTTTATCCTTAAAGTTTGTCCTCTAACCTTTGAGTCTATATTTGCTCTGAATATTCAAATGTGTTTCTTGCAGTTAGCAAAATTGTGGATTTAATTTTCTGATTCATTTTGCCACTCTATTTCTCTTAACTGGTGTATTTAATCTATTAATACTATTGAGAGAGATTATTGTCATGGAATTTTGTGCCATCTTTTTTGTAGGAGTTTGGTGCATTTGTAGGATTTATTTTGCCTTAATGTAGACCCTTCAGTTCTTGTTTTAAGGTTGGCTTTGAGTCTGTAAAGTGCCTGAGCTGTTGTTTATTCATGAAGCTGTGTATCTTTCCTTCAAACCTGAATGAAAGTCTAACTGGACAAAAGTATTTGTGGCAAGATAATTCATTCATTTCATTGATTTATTTCACTATATTTCACCAATGCCTTCAGGCCTGGAGGATTGCTTGTGATAAATCTGTTCTAAAACTTAAGGATGCTTTTTAGTCTGTAATTTCCCTTTTAATCTTGCTGCTTTCAATATTCTATCTTTAACTTGGGCTTTCATCACAGTGCCTTGAATGTGCTTTGGAGTTCTTTTATTTTACTTTTAGCTGGTACTCTTCAGGCATCCAGGACATGGGGTGTAAGCATTTTATAGCTTTGGGAAATTCTCACCAATGATGTTTTATACTGTTGCTTCTTCATGGAGGTTTTCTTCCTGGGACCACAATGATCTTTACATTTTTCTGTTGAATTTATCACAAAGATATATTGTTGTCTGTTCAGTTATTTTGTGGAATTTTTTTCATCTTTTATTCTAAGGCTCTTTCTCAAATCTTCTGTTGTATGGAGGAGTTATGCAGCTCATCTTCCAGCTCACTGATTTTTTTCCCCTCAGTAGCTAGTATCTGCTGGTGAGGCTTTTCAGTGAGTTTTTTCATTTAACCTACCAAGTTTTTCAGTCCTGATGCTTCTGTTTGAAATGCTGTCATTTCTCCTCTCAATCCTTTTGAATATTATTGACTTTTTGTTCTTTTTGCTCTATGGTTTCTTTGAGTTCTTTGAACATCCTTTACATTTCCTCTCTACAGTCATTATCAGAGAGTCTGTATAGGTGGCTGATACTAGCTGGGTCTTTTGAACTAATATTTTTATTCACTGAGCATGGAGGTGTTCTCTTTTGTTTCCCCCATTGTGCTCTTTGCAGTATATTACTGTATATTGTGCTGGTGCTCAATGTCTAGAAGAAATGCTCTGGCCCTGAACTTTTATTTCTTACCTATCTGCCCCTTAAATTGTATTTGGATTTTAGATTTTTAAAAATGTTTTCATAACTCCTTTTGCCTCTCCAAAATGCAACTTGCTCTGCTGAATCCTTCTTCTCTTAATGATACTATTGTCAAGTCTACTTGCCTGATCCATTGTCATTAATTATGAAAATAGCATTTCCCAATTTAGGATTGTCTGTTGATTTCATTAATGTGCTCTTTTTACTTTTATCTAGATATGTCCAAAGGATGTCTAATAATGTTGATAATTATTTTACAATTAAAGTAAGGTAGAGGTCATTTATTTCTTACTAGCTGTGTGCTGTGTGCATGTGTGTGTGTGTGTATGTGTGTGTGTGTGTTTTTGAGGATACAAAGGAGCATGCTTTCTTTTGTTTTTAATAGCCTATTTCACTCTGAATACAGGCCAAGAAAAGGAGCAGAGGTGGATTATTTTCTTTTTGATGATATGCCATTCGTTGTGAGTTTGGGACAGTGGGTCAGAAGCTTAAGTGATATTTCCCTTTCGCATTGTGCCACACTATTTCCAAAACAAAGACATGGGGAAAGTGCAGATTTCATAACTTAAAATCTCTTTAGTTTCATCAAATGCCAAGAGGCAAATGCAAGGAATAAGTAAAATACACTAATGTGTTTTGACACAGTCACAATGCCTATTTCTCCTTAATGTGTCAAGGTGAGGATTTTTAACTAGACAGTACAGAGCTGTCAAACCACCAGATGTGGTCCATATTTGTAAGGGGTATTTATTTTATGAACCATCTGAACTCGTGTCCCTGTGTCAGGGATGATGCAAACATCTTTTAGCATGAGAGCTGCTTTTATGTGCACACAACTTTGTGAAATCATGGACTAGAACTTGGAAAGGAATTTTTAAGTGGGAATAAGTTTCATGACTAATCTGTAAGCTGCAGAATAAAATTCACTTTCAGCAGCTCTGTGAATCCATGGTGTATGTCTATTCTATTTTTTTTTGTCTATTCTATTTTTGTTCTGCACATCTGGCTAACTAAGCAGCTTTCCTGTTCTCTTCTTAGAGCTAAGAAACTTAGCTTCAGTGACTTTGGAATGACTGCCACTAATTTTACTAGGATTATTCCCCTTCAAATACCATTATTTCTTCTCACCTAGCTAATTCCCCATTTTAAGAATATTATGATAATCTGTGAATAATTTTTGTTACTTAGAGCATCAATTTATCTTAGCTTAATAAAATGAGGATCTAATAGAAAGATGCAATGTTTTTTTAATAGAATTATGGACAGGAATGTACATAAAAAGGCACATAAAAGGACGAGAAGAGTAAACTGAAGAGGGGTGGCTGGAACCAGGAAGAAAGTTTCTGTGTGCTCACAAGAACATACTCTGCTTGTATCTGCACATCTGCTTTATTTTCTTGTCTCAGCATATTCATCTTCTCTGCTCTTCATTCCACATGATGCCCACCCACAGCTCCCAAGGCCACATGTTACAGTTTCGGGCACATGGAATGACTGAATCAATTCCATTCTCTATCTCTGCACCAAATTCAGATTCCTGGGGTAAGGGGAATAACTGAACTAACTTTAGGCTCCTACCCTTGGCCCAGTTGACTGTGAAATTTGCACACAAGCTCTGATCAACCTGTTATCTTGTGTTAGTGATGGAATTGTTGTGAAGAGTTCAGAAATTCCAAAGAATGGCTGCTATTGTTGCAGGAGAATGCCCAAAGGAGATGAATTTGGATAAGGGGAAAATAGAGGATGCTTACTAGCAAAGGAAATCCTAGACTAGCTTTTCCTACATGCTATGTCAGGAAACAGTATTCTAAACATTCCCCCAACCCCTTATAGAAACTGTCAAGTGATCCTAAGGATCAGCTTTGCAGATGGGTTGAAAAATCATCAGGCTCATCATTAGCTTTCAACACCTTGAAAACATCAGGCCTGGCCCCTGCTACCTCATGCATTATTCAACCACAAACAATTTTCCCTCTGACTGTGTCATGTGCTGGAAGAGAACATAAAGTTCCATCTGTCTCTAGCAAATGCATTTCAAGTTCTGTCTAAAACCAAAAGGAAGAGTGTGAAACCTGATCGCCTTCATGATTTTGGGTTTCAGGACTTTGACACATTGACAAATATCAGTTTGTGAAGATTCCACTTAATTATTTCAATGAATGTTGTCTAAGCATTTCCATTCCACCAGATGCTTTGTTGGGTAGTTATACTGAGGATTTGCTTTTTCAAGTGTCTGAAAATTTAAATATGTCAGTTCATAACTTGGAAAAACTGGAGTAGTACCAGCTAACCTAAGCACTTCAAGAAATTATCATGTCTCCACTGGATTGGATCTCTCCATTGACTTTT
>PVKC010006420.1:0-31184 GCA_004027635.1 Crocidura indochinensis
AACAAGACAAAACAAGATAGGGTACTATAATATACCCTATAAATATAGAATACTATAGGCAATAGAATAATGGGCAGAAAGAAAAAAATAGTGAAAGGCCCAGAGAGATAGCATGAAGGTAAGGTGGTTGCCTTTCATGCAAAAGGTCATTGATTCGAATTCCGGTGCCCCATATGGTCCCCCGTGCCTGCCAGGAGCAATTTCTGAGCATGGAGCCAGGAGTAACCCCTGAGCACTGCCGGGTGTGACCCAAAAAAACCAAAAAAAAGAAAAAAAAGAAAAAAAAGAAAAGGAAGGAGTGGGGATTGGGGAGATAGTTCAAAGTTCCAGACACAGGCAAGCTTCTAAGTTTTATCCCTAGCACCACATAGTTTTTGAACACTGAGCTTACGTACTCAGAATAACTGAGTCAGGTGCAGAGGACCCAGGTTGAAGACTCCTGTGCCTTCAAGAACTATTGGAGGGCTTCCTCCCCTCTCTACCTCCTGAAAGAAACCTATCTATCTATCTATCTATCTATCTATCTATCTATCTATCTATCTATCTATCTATCTATCTATCTATCATCTATCAATCTATCTATCTAGATATAGGAATGGAATGAAAAAGCATAGTGAGCAAAGTGAAGGCAAAACTGCAGAGTAGGCCACCATGATGTTCAAGAGAATTGGTATGCATTGGACATGTGCAAATATATGGAAAGTTGAGAAGCTGAAGGCTTTAGTTGGTTCTGCACATGGCAATTCTCTCTGCATTAATCATTCCTAGGAGTCTTGTCATTATTAATCTGAATTGATGGTTTTTAAGGGATTTTGTAAAACCTAGGAGAGTGTGTTGAACCAATTCCACAGCACAGTTTAATAACTTTAGGTGACACACACCAAGATATGCCAAAAGAGCACACAAAATCAAAATCCTAGCAAAGACTTAAGTCCAATGCCATAATACAGAGGTGGTGAATGGTACAAAGGAAATATACAGAAAGCAAGACAATATTTAGAGATAGAGGACATCTGTGGAGCTATAGTTTAAAGATTGGTTCAGTCAAGAGATGGCAGTTGAACTGGCTATTAAATTTTGAGAAGAACATCATCCTCCAATTTATATCTTTACTCCACACTAGATTCATATTCAGCTACTGGTATACATTTTTATTCCTTATGCTGAGTCCAAAAAACCATCTAAAATTTGACCTATCTATTGGTTATTCTACCCCAAACTGACCTGTCCCCTAGTTTAAGTAATCTCAATCATGTGAGCCTTTTAGAGTTTTTCTCTCCTAGATCTTTTGCTTTCATTTTTTGGAGGTGGTTAATGTCACACTTTAGTTCGCAAACAGGTTATTGATGTATAAGACTTGGATTTTTGATGTGTTGATAAAAATTATGAAATAGCTAATAACTCATATGTAAAGAAGAGAGCTAAGGGAAGATGATATTTTACATGTTTAAGAAGATTCACAAGGTTTTTGTTTATATTCATGACTTTAAACAAATTTATATTTTATAGGTATCAATCTAGATGACAATTCAAGTCATTTTATTGCCCTATCAATTTGATCTTACTGTGTGTTCTCATCTGACTTTGCAATAAAACATTGGCTGAAATCTCTTCTTTATTCCCATTCCTTGAATGAGTTGTCTATAGGACAGTGAGAGCATACCTGAAACCCAGCAACTCTTAGCATACTCTAAGCATCCTCTACTCTAGGCATAGACTAGACTTCCAGTTGGCTCCTGAATCCTCCTGTTTCAGAGGTTTCTCTGAACAAACACGTAGTTTGGGTCATGCATAAGGAGAGTCTGGCTGCCATTCTACCAATTAGATATTCATCTTCTGTTTATATTTGCTTTATTTTACGATTACTTACAGATTTCTTTCAGGAGGTTCAGGATTCCTCAGCCAACCAGGATTCCTCAGCCAACCACGCCAACTGCTCTGTGGAAGGGTTCAAGGATGCTACTCAGCATGGCAGTACTTGGAAGTCTTTAGGCAGGCATCTGGCAATGCTCTGAAGTAGATGCTCTGGTAGTGCCATGGGTCTAATAGGGGTCAGCTACATGCAAATAAGAGCCTTATCCCTGCCCTAGTTTTACTTTGGGACCCCCTGCCTCTACAATAGAGGTTTCCAGGATAGGACCCTCCTACAGATGCAAGGCAACCCAGTTACACATAGAATGGCATTAAAATTTCTTTCCAGGTTTATAAGTCACTTTTCCTCTTTGTTATGTTTACCGGGTGATAACATATTTTAAAGTAAGATGAGATTGCACACACATGCCTATATCCAAACCACAAAAGAGTTTTCATGTATAAAGTAAAATGAATCTGCCCAGAGAAATATCACAGGAACTAAGCCACCTTGCTTGTACCTAGTTAGGAGTTTGCATCCTCAGGACTTGAGTGCTCTGGTTGAATTCAAGCAGAATTGCTTCCTGTGTCCTGGGTACAGCCTAGTCGATATGTCTCATTACAGAGTAATAGTAAGGAAAGAATGGGGACAGAATCAAAAACAAAGCAATGAAGCTTTTGTATAGAAGAGTAACATGAGTGGCACCTCATTTTTATAGGGACAATATGCTGTGGTGATGGACCCTATGGAGGCCAGTAATGCTCATCCTAGTTGCACTCAGGCCATGCTCCGTGGTGCTGGATGGATAGAGCACATGTGGTATTGGGGATCAAACTCGGGGTGTTATACCTGTGAGACATGCACTGTACCACCTGAGCCATTTGACTAATTCTAGCTGCAGTTTCTGAATTAAATTAATGTGAGATTCATGTCTGGAAAATCTGAGAAAACCCTATCCATTAAGAAGCTTAGATTCACTAGCCAGATTGGTTTGTATGGAAAAATTCAAGTGAGATGCTATGAGTAAAAGCACCCTAAATTTGTCAAATAAATGAAAAATTGTGTCAATAAATGTCAACACAATTTATCTTTGAAATAGCCTAACAGCTGATGTTGGGTATTTGGTAATGCAGAATTTCATTAAAGGCTGAAAAGAAAGGCCTGGAAATTAAGATGAGGAACTTGGAACTGGTGCTGAGGCAAAGGCCTTTTTCTATCTGACTGAGAAGGTTTTGAATTGCTTATTTACATGGCAAAACTACTGTTTGTTCTAAACTCATTTATGTCCTGGATGTGGAAAAATAAAAACACTGGGGGAAGTAGAGCTGTGTTTGGATATACTTGAATGCGTTTCTAAGCCATCTTTACCTTTTTATATGGTAGCACATTTATCATGCTGTAGTCCAGTGTTGATAAAGCAGAGCAGAAGGCACATGGTGTAGGAAATGACCATGTGAAGAAGCAGACTAGGCAAGCATTAATAAGTAGGAGTTTCATTTGTTCTAAACCCCCTCAAGCTTCAACAATTTTTATGCCCAGAAGCAAAGGCAAAGTTTTCCTGTTTTTCAGAGCTGAGCCGAAGCTGTACTGGAGGAGTCTTGGCTTGAAAAGCTTTTATCCTACAAGGAACAAAGTGACAAACTTTCTAATTCAGTTAAAATTCCTGTAACTTAAGAACTAGCCCAAAAGAAATCTTTGGTACAGCCTAGTGTGCCAGATGAGGAGCCTGCTGGCATGACAACTAATTTGAGGGGGTAATGCTGGCAGGCAGACTCCTAATAAAAAGCCATGTAAAGGCAGCCTAAGTGCCTCCCCTTGTCATCCAGCCCAGACCCAAGGGAAGATGCAACTAAATCTTCCTCAATCCCTCTCTATATAAATACTGCCAGGTTCTCAGAGAGCATGGCAATAACCAGTGTGGTAGGTTCATAGATTCAAGGTGGCGATCAGTTACTCAGCAATGACAATTCTGAGCTAAGGGAAGGGTGAACTGAAATGACAAGTATTTCCTCAGCTTGTCACTGAACAAATACTGGGCAAATCTGAGTTCCAGTGAACAAGAGGAAATGCAAACTCTTTTTGCAGGAATGAGTGGGCTGTTTTTATGAATGTCTTTATTGAAGAAAGGAGTTTAATTTGGTTAGAACAAAGTATTCTACTCAAGCATGGAAATATAAATGAGATATTTCTCACTGTCTGATCACTCCCTGCTTGAGGATCCCTGAAGGTTGGCTACCTATAGAAAGTGCTCTAGAAAGGCTAACGGTGACAGAATCTTGGACTTTGTTGAGTCTGGGACATCAAGTGAAGTTCTCTCCACCAAGAATGGGCTCTTTGATATGACCTTGAACTTTCTAATTTTTACCTCAGTTTCTCCTCTGATAGAACTGAGGTATAAGAGTTAACTGCATGTGTGGATGTTCAAGTTTCCCTTAGGCTCACAATCTGGTACATTCTTGTATTGGCTGAGGTTTTGCTCTTCTTTCTTATAAAAACTCATCTGCATTCTGATCTGTGCCCTCCTAGGGTGATAGGATATCAAAAAGTATCATCTTCCATCTCTTCTGATACCCTTTACAGAGTTGGCTGCAACCAACATTATATACTTTGAAGAGAAAAAAAAATCATACAAGTTAATCTGTTCTACTATAATCTCAACAATGGGAGTATTTCAAATCAAGAAATGGTAAAAAAAAAAAGATAACAATAAGTACCAAAAGATGATGAAAAGTAGTCTTGAATTTAGCTTAGTAAATGTAGGAGAGGGTTGAGGCGTGCCCAAGAGTGGGATAGGGGCTTTAACCACATTGCACTTTAGTCTGGAGAACTTGTGCTGAAAGTCCTTCAAACATGAGCGGAAGGCTGGGGTGATCAGACTGCACAGTTCTCCACATCCAGTTCTGTCACTGAGTGACTGTATGATCTGAAGCAACTTTTCCCATCTCCTTGTAACTCAGTTTGCTACCCTGAAAAATAAGGAATGAGGATAGTACTTGCTTCATAGATTATTGGAAGGAATTACTGAAGGCAGGCCTTCAACATGAAACACAGCCAGGCACTTGCTGTGTTTTCCCCAAATGTACCAATGATGTAACTATGAGATTGATGCTTGGCTGACCTCTAGGAACTGAGCTCTAATAAAAGAAAGTGGGGGAACTCACCTCAGTAGCTCCTAATGCCACTGAGTAAATGTTCAACCAATCACAGTCAAAGAAATAATTTGATTATCTGCAGGTGAACATTAGCTGGAATCTCCCCCTTTACCCATGACAGCTTTCCTTTCACTGACTGTGTAAAGATCTTCCATGAAAGGAAGATGATGAACACACATTGAAGTTGGCAGATGACTCAGAAAACTATGCCTTTAAGTCCTTGCAAAGAAAAAATGCTTTTGTCTTACCGGGTCCTGTAGACTTGGGCTTACTAATAAGGGCAAGAGTAGATGCTAGAAATAAACAAGTACAAAGACCTCATTTTTGTTCACTGTTCCGACAGCCCAACTTTCTCAAGGCTCTGCTGATCGGAAGGCAGATGATGTCCTTGAGCAACTTCGCAACCCAGATAAGGCTGTCTAAGACAAAGGGACTGTCCCTGTTTTGACAAATGGAACTGACCTTCCTGTCCAGGTAACACATTGGGGTTTGAACAAAGTCTGTATTGGGTGGGAGATGATAGATGATATATGACTGAAAGTATGTAAATCCACAGGCAGGTGTTAACGGGCTACCTTGTTATGCAATTAACCCACAATTCACAAGCTATCCCAGAAAGAAAAGAAGTTGTATTTGCCATCTCTCCTGTTTTTTTTTTTTTTTTTTTAGTTAAGTGGCTGTATTAAGAAACACTTGTGCGAAAGAAAGATTCATTAGTTGCAGATTCTAGGAGCCTCTATCTGAATTAAGACTGTAATTCAGCTTCAAATAACACTTGTCTAAACACAAGATGAGTCAATGAGCAGAATTGGAGGGATATCAAGGTTTCTTTGTATGTATGTTTTCAGTAGTGCTACCTCCCAGCAGTCAAGGAAGGCAACTGCAGAAATATCTTTATCAGGCTGGAAGTGAATGGCAATTGAGGAATGAGAATTTCACAGTTAATTTGACTCAAAGGAAGAAAAGACATCTTGTATTATTTGGTTCTCTGTCCTCAGTTTCAGATAAGAACTTGCCTTTCCATTTATTATCTTTTTGTCTGATCCAACCTGTCAGCTTGGTTTTCTTTCTCTGATGCTCATCCAAAGACCTGTAATTTTCCAAACTTGCAAGTCAATGTCATCGTATTTTCAGATACTCGAATGTTTGAATTAGTAATGGAGATTTTGATTTGATTTATAAAATTGAGGACTGGGGAAGGCAGGATGAGTATCTTCAAATTGATGAAGGAAACAGGCTATATAGCTCAGTAGTCAAAGGGTACTTGCCTTAGATATGTGAAGCCCTGAGTCTAAATCCTGATCCCACTCCCCCCCCCCAAAAAAAAAGAAGGGAAAAGATAATTTCCATTAATCTGTATTTAGTTTCTGAGTGAGTCCTTGAGACTTATGTAAAACATTGGTTTCTAGGACTCCAGATGTTCTGAAGTTACAGGTATTAATTGGAAATCTCCAATATGGTAATTTGGGGTCTTCTGGTGTTTGTGGACTTCCTGTGTTCCCAATTCTAGTCAACTCCAATTCTGTTGATGACCTTAAGACCTATAATATCTGGAAGTAGGGTTTGGAGGTGGTGGTGGTGGCTTTGCTCCACAATGTTCACAGTTACAGTTTTCCTGCCTCTAGCTCCATGTCCTGGTGCTCTCCATAGCTTACTGACTTGTGTCTGATACTCTGGACCTGCCTTCCCTACCAGGTCCTCACTACTCTTTGTACCTTTTGCATATCTTTGATTTTTCTTGCCAGATGGACATGGGGGAGAAGTGCTTCCTACAAGGGCTTGAGTGAGTGGCCAAAGAGAAGCAACCATTAGTCCAGACTGGAGGGTGAGAGGAAGTTATCCTGAACTGTGGAGATCTTTTAACTAATTTCTGCTGCTTTGTCATTTAATCATTTCCATTATCTCAATGACTAGTTACACCGCCTGTCAGACTTAAAATGACCAATGATGGGCTAGAGTTAAAGTCACTTGCCATGCATGAGGCTAATTTTAGTTTGATTACTGGTTTGGTATAGAGTCCTTCAAATAGCACCAGCATTGACACCTTAGTATAGAGCCAGGACTAATCCCTGAGTACCACCAAGTGTGCCTTCTTCCCAAAATAAGCCAATTGTATTCAACTAGATTATCTGGTGTTCTTCCCTCTTCCACACTACTATAAGGAAATAAAGGTCTGTCATTGGAATGTTGAAAAATATTGTTCTATTGAGATGTAGTGCAGAGGACAGTTATTGCACAAGGAATATTTTTAATTTATTATAAATATAGACTTTTCGGGGTCGTAGAGATAGCATGGAGGTAGGGTGTTTGCTTTTCAAGCAGAAGGATGGTGGTTCAAATCCTGGCATCCCACATGGTCCCCCGAGCCTGCCAAGAGTGATTTCTGAGTGTAGAGTCAGGAGTAACCTCTGAGTGCTGCCGGGTATGACCCCCCAAAAAAAACAAAAACAAAACAAAAATAAATATAGACTGTTCAACAATCAAGGATGGCTAAGACAGACTGATTTATCCCAAGAAATAGAAGATTTCCCATGCCAGGAGAGTCCCTACATTGGCAAGAGACTCTAGATTTGGGAGTCAATGAGCCCAGTAATATTTACCTTTTTCATTTCAGTCACTTGGGAGATTAACATTGCTAGCATCTCCACAAGAGGTCCATGTTACTGCTTCTGGTTGGTAGCTCTAGTCCCACTATTTAAATGCAAATATGAGATTTTAAGGGTTCTAGCCATCCACTGTAATCTAGAAAGCATAGGCCAGATGGATTAGAGACTCTGTTCACTTGCTCCGGTCATATAACAAAAAAACTCTTAGATGATTCTATCTCATCATGTGGATTCCTTAAATTTAGCAAGAGGCATAGGTTCTTTATGGACCACTATTAACACTTAGAAGAAAATCTTAGTCTCAGTGGGGCTATGAACCTGTTGCAGACTCCCATTCTCCTTTATGGTTAGACTTTTGCTCTCTCCCCCTCCCCATTCATAAAAGCATATATGTATATACATACATTTATATATTGTTTTGCTTTATTTCATGAAATTAAACTTCCCTTGAATGACCCTACACCTCTATTCTAGCTCTTGTTGGTGCTCTCTCGACATTTGTACTTTTCAGAGGGACATGGCAAGGCAGTAAAGGTGGGTGTGCATGGACAGAGAATCTGCTCCCCAGACACTTTTTCCATGTGTAGTCAAGCAGACCAAACATTCACCCACCACTGAATTAGAATTAAGCTTCAGATTCTTGGAATCTTTCTGTACCCAAGACAGTTTATTTACAAATAGGTTTCTAATAATAGTTTCCTCTTATTTCTGACTTTTAAAAACATAATATTTTGCTTCACATGTAATGTTATGTAATGACACATTATTTTTATGTTGTTATTAAGAAAATGATTGTTTCAGAGTCCATGAAGGCTTTATAATAAGAAAAATAATTTTATAAAAATGGAGAATAGCCCCTTCTATGAGTGAGTCTTGAGCATCACCAGTATAGCTTCCACCCCCCCAAACAAACAAAAACATCAGGAAAGTAAGTAAATGTTTAGTCAGCAATAGTGGCATGCTATAGGCAAGGAGAAAAAACAGAATAGTCAACTTCAATTCTCTAGGTCCTCATGTACGGCTTGTCCAGCACCACATTTGTTAGGTGATATATTTTCTTGAGAAATAAACAATATTCAATAAATAATAATGAAACCAAATATGCAAGACAGAAGTGTCACCTAACACATCACTAGGATAAAAGAGATCCAAAGAGGAGTATCTCATTAGGGTTCAGAAAGCCATTTTGGATGAAAGGGAAATGGGGATGGAAGGGAATTCCAGGATAGGTCTAGATAGCTTTATCCATCAGTGAATGGGCTACAAAGAGTTCTTCAGTGTAGCACTTATGCAGAGACATGGTAATTATAATATTGTTATAATCAATAAATATGGATTAATGCTGTCTGTTATGTGCTGTTCTAAGATCACATATTTTATTCCCATTAATTCAGGATTATAAAAAATTTTGTGATGCAAATTTGAATGGTTTCAAAAAGGAGAATGACTGAATAAAGTCACAATTACTATTATACCCATTTTATAGATGAAAAAATTAAAGCACAGAAAATGGAATTATCCCACTAGAAAGTAACTAAGCAATGATCTGCATCCAGCAATCTGTTTCCAAAGACTGCCATATACTCTTTCTGACGTCCTTAATGGAGTGCTTAATGCAGTTTATATCTTGAATTTTGTCTTCAATGCTTGCCCTTTCTACCCATTTATAAATAAATGGATACTTAAACACTGAAACAGATATCAATCTGCCTTTTTTGCTCATTTATTGGACTAAAGTTGGAAAAAAAATCCCTACAGGATGAATACTAGATAGAAAAAGTTGGTCTGGTCTTGAGCCTATATAATGTGACGAATTTATTTAAGTCAGCAGAGCTCCACAACCAAGACAAACATCAGGTCCATTTAGACCTTGGCATTTAGATGTTTCCAGGTGTTCCACTGGAGCTTGTCTAAATTGAGACTTTGGGCACTGTATGTTTGGTAAAGCATATCTGTGTGGGAAAAAAAACCCCACAAAAACAAAAACAACAGTATGCTGTTGCATTTATTTAGAGAAAGGCAAGAGGAACATCTTGGAAATGGAAAACAAAACAGGATTTTCTTTTTGGGACAAATAGACCAAAGAGAGAAGAATCCTCTGTTGTCTAGTTCAACCTTTATGGAAAGTGACATGGAGATTTCTCCAAAAACTGGAAATCGAGCTCCCATACGATCCAGCTATACCACTCCTAGGAATATACCCTACAAACACAAAAATACAATACAAAAATCCCTTCCTTACACCTATATCCATTGCAGCACTATTTACCACAGCAAGACTCTGGAAACAACCAAGATGCCCTTCAATAGACGAATGGCTAAAGAAACTGTATTACATATACACAATGGAATATTACGCAGCTGTCAGGAGAGATGAAGTCATGAAATTTTCCTATACATGGATGTAGATGGAATCTATTATGCTGAGTGAAATAAGTCAGAGAGAGAGAGAGAGAGAGAGAGAGAAACACAGAATGGTCTCACTCATCTATGGGTTTTAAGAAAAATAAAGACATTCTTGCAATAATAATTTTCAGACACAAAAGAGAGAAGGGCTGGAAGTTACAGCTCACCTCATGAAGCTCATCACAAACAGTGATGAGTTTAGTTAGAGAAATAACTACATTTTGAACTATCCTAATAATGAGAATGTATGAGGGAAATAGAAAGCCTGTCTAGAGTACAGGAGGGGGTTGGGTGGGGAGGAGGGAGATTTGGGACATTGGTGATGGGAATGTTGCACTGGTGATGGGTGGTGTTCACATTACTGAAACCCAAATACAATCATGTATGTAATCAAGGTGTTTAAATAAAATATATTTTAAAAAAGAATCTTCTGCACACAGTCATTATGTCCCTTACAATCCTTCTAAGCTTCCTCTGAGCATTGGCTTGCAAGATTCATTATTCAACTTGCCAGCATTTCAGCTTGCATAATTTCCCCCCTTTTCTAAGGTCAAACTAAAGGCTGAATTCTTTATGATGCCTTCTTGGGTCCCCAATACTTTTCAACTCTTTAGTCTCTTCAGGTGGTTAGAAATTGGGCCCTCCAGAGTGGTTCTAAGATGTGTTAATAGTTCTTAGAGTTGTTTTGCAAGCCTTAAGCTCTGTGCTTCTATGCAAAGTACTAGAAAATGTAGACCAGGTTCTGCAACTAATCTGTTCTTCCCTGGCCACCCACCATACTGACCTTCTGTCTCCTGGTATATGTTTATTATAACCTACACATTTTAGTACAAGATTTGTAATCCCTGGTTTGCAGATGTAGGCAGGGAGGGCAAAAATAGTGACATGCTTTGGAGAAGAGAGCTGTTTCTCTATAAAAGATAAAATGGCCAATGGGGGTTTGGATTATGCCCTGAGATAAGAGAAAAGGTCACTTATGGAAACAGCAAAGGGCTGAAATTCAGATTGAATTTATAGATTGCTGCAAATTCTTTAAAAAGCTTCTACGCAGATGCACAATAATCCAGAATTGGCTGTGAAATTTATCTTCATGAGTAAAGAGAGGAAAGATTGTTGATCTTGTTATGATATTTAACTCATCTTTCCAAAGAAGACAGGATTAATACCAAGAGAAATAAATCATGATGTGGTTTTTGTATATATGCACAAAGCAAACACAATGAATATTTGATTTTCTTCAACTTCTGCAGGGCTAAATCAATTTGAAGAGATAATGGTAGAGGATTAAGTTATTGGAACGTGTATAACTATAAAGTTTTGAATATAGTTAACTCACAAGTTATTACAATTTTGGTATAACATCTGTTATCATTGAAATAACAGATGTGTTGTGTATTGTGAAACTAAGAGAAAATTGGATCTACACATGGCTTTTGAAAGAAGCCAGGCTCATATTAAATTATTCATGAAATACAACACAAAAATCATTGCAAAGGGTAGACTAAATGAAGGGGTGTCCTATAATGAGGCTACATCACAAACAATACTATTAATAGAAAGTCATCTTAAAATATGAGGTAAACGAAATGTTACACGTTGCCAGTGAGACTGAAGGAAAGTGATCATCAGACTTAAGGATGTTGAAAAATGTAAAGCTGCAAAGCAAAGCAGAGATTTGTAACAGTGAGTTAGGTGTAAAGAATGATCATTTCCCTACTCTGCTGTCCGTGCTCAGTGTCCTTGATTTTACTTCTTTACTGATATAACTAAATTCCAAGCTCCCCAAGAAAACAGTGAATTATAACCACCACCTTGCAGCAATCATACTTTCTCAATCCAGAGCTGGCTCTCATGTTTTAATGAGAATCCAGGGACACACGGGGTTGAAGAAAGACAATTTTTGACATTGATGCTAGCTCATAAAATTGGGAAGGGCTGATCACTTCTTCTGTCTTGGCCAGAAAGGACTGATGCCAAACAGATATTCTGAAACTACTTCCTCATGGATCTGAATTGCAACCTGTTCTTTGCCTGTGACTTTCCCGATGGCATTAAGATCATATTATTAGGGGCATTCAGCTAATATTTTGCAGAGTATTTAAATATATTGCTATATTTTAATTTCTTCCCCCTGTCTGCTTCTGTGCGTTTCTTTCTTTTTATTTTTTTAAGAGAATGGGTGGGAAAATGAATCCCACTATATTTTTATGTATCAAGCTTCACAGGTAGAAAAGAACATGCTAGAAATGCGAGGAGGGAGGTGGGGGAGAGCTAATTAAGCTTGACTCTGTCTAGTTTTCAATTCTACTGCTGTTGACAGCTTGTTCCTAGGAGAAAGAGGTCCCAGTTGGTCTCCACCACAAAAAGGTTTTTAATAAAATATTCAAGATAGCTGAGGACCTTTAGAATGGGTAATTTTATTCAACATACACTATGATCTTCCTGCTGGTTATAGGCTCTAGACCAATACCCAGGAGTCATGTTGGAGTGTATGACTATTATGCATTATGTTAGAGTATTCTGTGAAAAGTCAATTTACTTGGAGTTAGATAACACCATATTTTAACTTTGAGACTAAAATTGTCTCCGGGGTTGAGTTTGCTGCCATGATTAAGTTTTTACTGTTCTGCAAACCATACCTAGACTTATTTTTTAACAGCTTCAATGCTGCATTTTAAAAAGGTGAATTAATGGTTAATGGAAAAGGAAGAGAAAGGAAAAGCACATACAAATCTAGGGCTCAGGAAATATGCTCTGATAAAGTGCATGCTTTCATTAAATAATGCCTGTAGTGAGTTTACCTGCCCTTGGCTTTGCCTCTGGTTTTGAGAGCCTGCCTGGCCAGGCCTGGGACTTAATGAGGTGATTCCCATCAGTGTCTTAGACACTTAGCTCCCAAACTGTTCCATCTACAAACCAATTTTCCCCATCCGTTACAAAGCTAGTAGGAGAAATTGAATATAAGGATTGAAATCCCTGTTAATCAATTGGACTATTCCCCCTGGGTTATAGTTGAAGAGCAAGTTTTCATTATCTTTAATAATTAGCATCATCTTTTTGGAAATTAGCTGAATGGACTGACACAGTAATCTGTGGTGGATATGTCATGTGTCTTTCCATTATTAACTTTTGGGGGAGGAGGGAGAAGTGAGCAGAGGAAAGAGATGGACTATGGGAATTCTTTTTATCTTGGTGGCATTTGACATTAGCAGCGATGGGGAGGAGGGGCCTCTAATTTAAATGATCTGAAACTGTAATCAGTATGAGATTTGGAGTCATAATCAACAGCTTGAGTCCCAACCCTGCAACTTATGGGTGAGTGAAATGAGATGTTACGTCTGCCTATGTCAAGTGGGGATAATAATAATGTCCTCTTTAAAGGGTTGTTGGAAACATTAAAGCAGTATTTACACTTATGGACACTTAGTAAATACTTAATATATTGTGAAAACTATTATTGCAACTTTATTAATTTAGTAAAGTTATATTCAATGAAAACTCTTATTTATCAGCTATTGATTAATAGCCTTTAATTAAGTTTCCATTAAACACTATTCTTAAGACTCCTGACAAAAACCTAAGATGGACACATAAATAAATCCATGTGGTCAGAAATGATTATGGCACAAGTGAATGGTGATGAATAATCTAGAAAATGAACAGGAAAGTGTCTAGAGCACGGATCTGATGGAGGGAGCCTCTTCACCTAGTGGCTCATGGGCATAACAATGTGAAAGAGAGGAACCGTGTTTTCTTGCTTGTTTGCTTTGGAAGCACTATGAGATGTGCTTGGGGCTTAGTCCAGTTCATTGATTAGGGTTGTTCCTCATAGTAATCAAGGACCATGTGGTTATTAGAACTGAACCTGGGGTTCATACCTATAAATAATGCCTCTAAATTTTTCTGCCACCTCTCTGTCCCTGCTTAGTGGTTTTAGTGTTGGTTTCTGGCAGCAAAGAACCCGATTTCTTATTTCTTTTTGATGTTATACAATGAATGTTTGTGTTTTATCTCAAATTCATATGGCAGATTTCCAAACCTCTGCAATGGTTTTTAAAGATGGGAGGTAATTAGGTTTTAATGAAGACATGAAGGTAAGGTCCTTCTGATAGAATCAGTGCCCTGAAAGAGGAAGAGAGGCAGGGTTTTCTCTCTATGCACCTTCCTCTTCCTGTCCCTCTTCCTCTTTCAATTGTATCTCCTATAGGTTCATTAAGTCATTGGCAGAGGTTTTAGTAAGCTCTTTTTACTAGCTGATCATTCTGTTATTTCATTTGTTTCTGAGCATAAAGTGACTTAAGCTACATATTGACATCTAACTTGTAATGCTACAATTAATTAAACAAATGAATCTGTCATTACCATACAGCTGAAAACATTATTACTTGGAGATACAATAATTTTCAAAAATTTGCTTGTTGCAGTATTTCTTTTTTCTTCTCTTTTCTTCCTCTTACTTATTTCTATTTTTTTAAATAATTTTTCTCTTGTCTGGAGACAAATGTGTTATTGTCAACTATGCCAACTATGTGATATATGTTATTTAAATATATGTTCTTTAAATAAAGTTTAAAATGCTATTAAAAAGCCAAATACAATAAATAAATAAATGATGCTTTATTGAAACAAAACTATAGAGAGCCGTAAATGAGTGGTGAAGCAGGACCATTGGTGAAGTGGTTATTGTGGATGATGGGTAAGGAGGAATGGCTTTGGCAGGACAGAGACGTGGCTCAATCTATCTTCCCAAGATTGCCATCTTTCAGCTGCATGACCATTGTATTCATAATTTTTCACGTCTTGGTTTACATCTCTTTTGAGAACAGAATGACTCTATGGAACTAGTTGAGTGCAGACATGGTGACTGCATTTATGGGCAGCACATTCTTTTACTGAAAAACGTTCACATTCCATTTTGTTATTTATGTTACTTTGAATGTTTTAAGGTCATAAATAAACTTAATAAATGGTTCCGAAGGAACATTTGTGAAAGTTCATGTTAATTAGGGCAACATTTCTCAGTCAAGGAATATATGGGTTCCTATATGTGGATCCCCATATGGGGTGGGCACCCAGGAAATTCCAAAGGGACCAAAGGTGAAAACTAAATAAATGAGACATAGATGAGATTAGGGTACCAACTGGTTGTACAGGGGAGCTACAGGAAGAAGCAAGGTCAGAAGCAGATCATGGTCAGAGACTAGAGTACAGTGCCAAGCCCAATGCTCAGTGAAAGGGACATTTGAAAATCAGCTAAGCGTCAAGGAAGAAGAGAAAATTGGTTTGTCATGCAGCCAGATAACCTGTTGTCTTGGCTATGACACGAAGAAAAAGAAAAGTATGAGTGGAGAGAGAGGAAGAGATGACATTACAGGTTGCAGCAGCATGAGAACTGGAGAGCAGACCAAGAGTGGGCTAATTGACCTAATTTTCACCTAAGCTCCTGGTCTGAGATAGCTGAGTTTCAAAAGATGAGAGTGCTACTACTGAAGACACTAGTGAAACCCAGAATGCCTGACTCACATTACAGCTGTGTAACTTTGAATAGACTAAGTTATTTTTTTCATCTGTGAATTGGGCATAGAAATACTACCTCCTGCATAGGCAGATTGTGAGAATTATAGTTAAATCCTACATTGGGACAGAAGAGTGTATATACATATATATATGTATATATAATGAACACATATATAGATAATAAAAATGTCACCACTTTATTTCCATATATATTAATATATTATGCATGTAGATTTGAATATCCTGAGGCCATAGATACAAAAGTAGGGTGTAGGAAAGAGAAGCAAGGGTGGTTAATAGATTTGATTTCAGCTTTGCATTTTGGTTACTCATATTGCCACAATAATCATGTACCCTTATTAATCTTAGTACTTCAGATGGCCAATGCTTTTTTTTCTGATTGATTTTGCTGTTTCACTAATAATTAGTTGGTTCTTTAGTGATATTTGGCCTTACATTTTATGTTTTGTGTTATGACATTAATCTTTTCTCCTACCTTTGTCTGAAATTTGGCTCACTTGTACAAAGGGCATAATGACCCTAATTAGTATTGGTAGAACAAGCTCTCCTAGCTTTCCTGAGAGCTGAGTCCCCTGCTTGTGGGCCTTTATTAGTGGCTGTGTTGCCCTTGAATGCAAGATCACTGGCAGTTCCTTCTCTGCTTCCTCCTTCCTCTCTGTGCTTCTTCTGGCTTGTCCTTTCTTTTGGTGAGGGGACTGTCATTTTTGGTCAAAGGCCCCTTCCTATCAATTCAGATAGTCATATGAGTTGCTAGTTTTTGGGGTCTTAAGGCACTTTCTCCAAATCAGCAGATGCCCCAAGTGCAAGCTGATGGCTAACCCACCAGCTGCCAGGAAGGGCGGAGCAGTTGCTCCGGAGAAGGTGCTGGGTACTGGACATGACGGTTGATGAACTACCTCTCTGCATTCGGAGAGGCTCAGTGGAGTGGGGCTGCCAAGTCCTCAAAGAAGGAGAACTCTGTGTTTCCACTCCATTTCACATTAGGAAGTAAACGCGCCGGGCAACTTCTTCCATGATGCTCATGTAACTTTAATGTCTTGTCCTGGCATTGTTGACTTGTCTGGCTGGTACCAGGCCTCTCTGTGTGGCCTCCTGGAGGACAGGATTTGTTTTGTGCCTTGAGGGCAAGCCGTCCCAGGTCAGCAGATGGCCTTCTGATGACTATTTGCAGCCCGCCTTACCTGACGGTTCCCTCGCTGTATGAACAGCTGTTTCCTTCACTTCAGTGCTGCCAGCCCGATTGGTGATTTCTCTTCTGCCCCTTTGTTTGCACAGATCATAAATCTTTCTCTTTTTCTGACCTGGCCTGCAGTTCCATCCACCTGTGCCCGCCTTGAGCAATCGATAATGCACGCCAGGTTGCTGCCTTTGCTCACTTTAGCCTCTAAACCAAACTTTCTTCCCGCCACTGTCTAGGGGCTGATTCAGCACTCTCAGTACCTGACTGTCGGTTAGCATGTAACCACCAAAAATATATCATCTTCTGGGTCTGACCTGAACTGGAAACTTTATCCAGAATGAGTCAGGCAATAGAAATCTCAGTCCCATTGGCCTCCTTTCTCTTCCCTTCTTGAATCTGAGGAGACTTATCTTATATCCGCTTAGCAGTGACTGTGCTAATTGAAAATGAGTTCATTAAATAGCTTGGTACCTTGAGCTGTAAAAATAGAGTCAATCTACGCTCTTTAATGTTTAGCAGTGATCACAAAATTCAGCTATAAACTTAGACACAAAGTAAAGGGACTCAAAATCCAATGAAGGTTCTCTGGTTGATCCAAATACGACTAGTGGAATGCTATTGACATTTCGAATCGTTGCCACTAACTGGGCAGCATTTAATTTTATCTTTTAATTTTGGTTTCTTTCATTAAAGAATTCCTCAACACATTTTCTAGCTGCTTTATTTTGACTGAATGTAAAAATATTTCACGAAACTTGTTTTTCGCTTCCAGTTGAAAGCCAAGTATAAAAAAGAATTTATGCACTATAGGACGCAGCCGTGTCCTAGCCATATTTTCCATGAACTGAATGAGAGCTGTCTTTGCATTATGATGGGTAATCACAGACTCTCAAACATTATTAGTGATTCCAGGTAGCTGGTGCAGCAAACTTAGCTCTATTTCCCTTCTGTATGCTAATCATGTGAACTTTAAGGACAAATTTCTCTCTCTCTCTCTCTCTCTCTCTCTCTCTCATATACTCTCTCTTCTCTCCCTCCTCCTACTGCCTTTACCTTCTCTCCTCCTTCTCCTCCTCTTCCTTCTCCTCTTCTTACCTTAGATTCCCTGCTTTTGCTTTGTCCTGATTCAAGATTTGTTTTGCAATTGAAACCCAAGAGTTTATTTTAGGAACCGAAGCAGTAGCACAGTGGTAGGGCATTTACCTTGCATGTAGCTGACCCAGGATGGACCTCTGTTCAATCGCTGGTGTCCCATATGGTCCCTCAAACCAAGCCAGGGGTGATTTCTGAGCACATAGCCAGGCATAACCTTTGAGCATCACAAGGTGTGACCCACAAATCAAAACCAAAAACAAAACAAGACAAAACAAAAAACAAAAGAGTTTATATCATAAGGTGGAAATATGTTGCATGCAATGATCTCCAACTTTTTGATCCACCAGACATGTGCAGACAGGCAGTTGATAACCGCTGTAGTAAGTGGAAATCATTTTGTTATTGGGGTCTAGAGGAAATTTCAGCAGGCATAATGTAAGGTCTTAGACAGGCAGCTGAAACCTATGAGGAGTAGGAATGCCTTCAAATGGCCTCAGATTGAGATGCTTGTGCTTTTGTGTGTATCTACACATGCACATGGTAGGATAAGTGGGTGGGGGATTCTGTCAACCCATTCATTTTACAGGCCTCTTTTGCCTACAGGACTGTTGTATTGATTCCATCCCAATTGAATTATGGGTTTATTCTTTAACTTTAATAAAGCAAGATAATAGTTTAGGATTTTTTATTACTGTTTTTATTTTGTAATGAGATTTTGTATCAAATACATTTTTTATCAAATATGTGCAATATATCAGATCTCACTTCCTCATTTTATGTGTAGGAAAAGATATTCAGAGGGATTTCTTTTGTCTTATCTGAGGTTAGAAAACCAGCTAGTCTCAGAACAGAATTACATGCAAGATATCTGGATTCCTCACCTAGTATAGCTCTTTCTCTTCACAGATACAGGCTTACTCCCTATTCCAAAAGTTCCTGTGAAACATTTTGTAATTTGAAATGGAGTCAGGTATTTGAGCAGTTACGACTAAATTATATGATCTTTTGGAATAACATCCCAAGATCCTCAAAATAGCCACTAAGTCAGTCCAAATAACACACTAAACCTAAAAGAATGCTATCATATCAAAAGCAAGAATGCTCTGATATGGTACAGCCCTATGAAGCAATTCCAGGAGAGATGCTTTCTGAGGTCACTCTCACAGCATGTGATGGACTCTGCAGCAAACCAGCCAGCTCTGTGCTCTCCCCCTTGCATTGTGAAACCAAAAAAGACTCTTCTGGTTTCAGTGATTGAGTGAAAACAAGCATGAGATGTAGGTTCTGTCCAAAAAATAACCCTGAACTTAAAAAAAATGCAAGTTGTACCTGTGCATTGAAAGATCTTGGGATTGTGCTGTTGCTTTGTTGCTTTGTTGGGAGTTTCCCAAGATACTATGACTGGTTCCTCTCTTAGATTACTTGGTGCTTAAACATGAGGGCCAGGAGGACTTGGCACTACTCAGACTCTGTGCAACCAGAATCACAAAGACCATGCCTGTGAAACTGGGTAGTGGGTCCAAGTTCACGCTTGTAGTGCTCAGGAGTCTTAGAACTAACTTGTCTTTTTTTATTTTTAGCTCTTTATTGAGGTGCCATTATTCACAAAGTTATCCGTGGCTTAGTTTTCAGGCATAACATTTTCAAGTACCAATCCGATCATGAATGTCAACTTCCCTACATAAATGTACCAGACTACCCACTACTCCCCAGTCCACCTTCTTGACAAGCACAATTTTAAGTTTAGTTGATGTAGTTTAGATATGATGCTTTCAGTTTTGTTAGTTCTGTGGTTCAGATATATAAATACATCACAGCTCTATACCACTAATGTGTCTAAGATCCCTGATCTCGCCTTTTACTTTTCTATGAGATCTTTTTTCTTCTACCCTTTTCTCTCTCTTTCCTTGCCCTTAAGTCTACAATTGGGGAACCAGAGAAATTTAGGTTATCTTTGTATTTCCTTGTCCTGTTACTATTTATATCACAGATAAATGAGATAATCTGGTATTTGTTTTCCTTTTTCAGAATTGTTTTTATTAACATAATGCCCTCAATGTCCATTCAAGTTTCCGCAAATTTTATGATTTTATCACTGCTTGCAGTTGTATAGTATTCCATTGTATATATATATCAAACAATGTTATTATCAACTCATCTGTCATTGGATACTTGAATTCATGCCATATCTTAGGTATTTTGCTATATTCTTGGAGGTTTTAGGATACAAAAACAAAAAAAATGAATTGAAAAATTAACCCATGAGGGGCCAGTGAGATGGCACAGCAGATAGGGCATTTGTCTTGCATGTGGCCAACCACAGTTTGATCCCTGGTATTCTGCTGAGCTCTGTCAGGAGTGATTTCTGAGTGCAGAGCCAAGAGTAACCCCTGAGTGCCACGATGTGTGGCCCAAAAAACAAACAAACAAACAAATTAACCAATGAGAACAGCAAATGGAAGCATGTGTCTTTAACAGCAAATGTCCTGTTGTAATTATCTCTTTGTGGTTTACTATACTCTTCCCTCCAGGGGCAAGTTTATGTTATGCCTAGGTATCTGAGTTACCACAATGACAATGGGACCCCCAACTCTGATGGGCAGAGATACCACTGGCTTCGGTTCTTGCACACTGAAAATACATATTTTTACCTTCTATTATTTGTGAAGTGGTACACTCAGTTCTTTGTGAATTTTCTATAAAATTTTTAAGAGATAAGAGGGTTGGGGCTGGAGTGAGGGTGCAACTGTAGAGCATTTGTTTTGCACATAGCTGACCCAGGACTGACTGAAGTTTGCTCCCCTGGCGTCCCGTATGGTCCCCCAAGCCAGGAGTGCATAGCCAGGAGTAACCTCTAAGCATCACTGGGTGTGGCCCAAAAATAAAAAATTAAAAAATATAACAAAAAAAAGACATAAGAGGGTTGAGAGTGTTATGGAAAGCCTGGATTAAAAAATTCTAATTGAGTAAAAAAATTGAGTAAGGAACTAGCAATATAGTACAGCAGGGCTTAAGGCCCTGAATACTTATGACACCAATTCAGTCTTTTCCATTTGTTTTTGGGTAACATTTGGCTGTGCTCAGTGTTTACTTCTAGTTCTGTCCTCAAGGAACACTCCTACTGGAGCTTAAGATCCTTTATGTGGGTACTTGGGATTAAACTCAGACCAGAAGAGTGTAAGGCAAGCTTCTTACTTACTATATTATCTCCCTAGTCCTTACCTCCACATTTATTCTTTGTTTGGGGGGGGGGTGTTGGGCCACACCTGGTGACCTCAGCATTACTCCTGGCTATGTGCTAAAAAATCACTCCTGGCTTGGGTGACCATATGGGACACAAGGGATCGAATTGAAGTCTGTTCTGGATCAGCCACGTGCAAGGCAAATGCCCTACCACTGCACTATTGCTCTAGCCCCATTCACATTCATTCTTAAGTATTATATGATTCCTTAAATGCTACAACAATATATCCTTATTGCTGGAAGACCTGAGAGATAATCGGCACATCAGGGCCTAAGCAGCACAGAATAAATAGCATTGAGCCCTTACTTGAAATGCCAACTCACTTGACTGAGTCTCCACAGTAAAGGATTCACATCTCCTGAGCTCTGTTAGAGGTAACCCTAACCCGCCCCCCATTTGAATTCATTATAGACAAAGCAATAGCTTTTTGATTTGATCCTCTGTGGAGATGCTTCTTAATAATTTGTGACTTGATCCTCTGTAGAGATGCTTGTTTGATAATTTGTAAGTATATTAGAAATTAAGATCATCAACTATTTTCATTGTTAGGTATTAGAACGACACACCTCACATATTTAGAATAGCAAGAGCAAACACTGGGAAATTACCAGATCAAGGCTCTTTTCTCTGTTTCTCCTATTTAATTTTCTCAAGAACCGTTTGACATGAACATGCTTATAAACTTATTGTATAGACAAGAAGGCTCAGACTCTGCCCTCTCTAAGATAAGAATTTAAGTTAAAAACTCATTAGCTCGCATTTTTAAACATTATCATTTAGCCAGTCTGAATTATATTTCAAAAAGGATTCCATGAATTTCTCATATGGATTTATCTAGTAACATGAAATAATTGAATAACTATAAAATGTATAGTAAGTTGTGGACTGAAGAGAATGTATAACGGTTAAAGCACTTGCCTTGCACACAACCAACCCTGGTGTGACCCTTGGCACTATGTACCATTCATCCTTCAGCACTGCACCATTATGAGTGGTCTCTGAGCACAGAACTCGCCCAGAACACTATTGAGTGTGGACTAATGTATGGCTCAATATTTCAGATAAAGACTCTGATTTGGGAATCAGATATTGCTATTACCCAAGATTCTTTCCAAAGTTCAAGGAAGATGCAGACCACCCAGTACCATAAAATCTTTGGTTCCTGGGGGTGAAACTCCTTTATCAAAGTCTGTGTCTCTAAAGAAAATGTTAAGCACAGAAATGGAAACAGCCAGTAAATAAATCAGTTTTATAATCTCAATATTTTTATAAGATATTCATTGACATGGATAACAGTGTTTTAACAATGGTGAAACTAGGACTCAAGGACAAAATTGTTTCTATGTGTTTCAAATGAAAAAAAAAAGAGGAAGTAAAGTTTCATATAATTTTTACTGCTTTATTAATTCTTTCTTTGCTAACACTCAAACTGTACCCTCTGATCTCTGAGAGTAAGTGAGCAGGGTGCGTACAAGCTGCCCCTATCAAGAGGGAGTGTTCAGGATAGTTAGCTTTTGAATCTGAAAGCATTTTAATAAAAACCACAGAGAACTTAAAGAACTTGAGAATGCATCCTTTGCAACTTGTCTCTATTTTACCTTGACTTACCATCAACTCGTTAAATAAATATGAACCAGAGAATAAGTAAGCTACATCAAATTTTCTACTTCTAATATTGTTTTCTTTTTTAATCTGCTAACTCAAGCACTCCAACCCAAAGTCCCCCGTAGGCAAAATAACACATTATGGAAAGCTATTTATAGGGTTTAAATTATCCATATTAACATAAGATTCACCAGTGTGGTTTTCAGATGCCAGGTCCAATCCACAGTGATGTCTTAGTGTTTTGGCTATATAGTTGACGGCATTGACTCTCAGGAGAAAAATTCGGAGAATCCCCGGAGGAGTTAACCAATCTATCCCCCTGCCTCCGGCGGGACCAAAAGCAAAACCCATTTAGGTATCAGCACAAGCCTATGTGCCTGTTTTGTTTGCAAAACTTGATTGGTTCCATCTCTTTCCATTTTTTAAGAGAAAGCTGTAGGCAAAGTATATGAAAAAGGAAATTACTTCGAATATAGAGACACACAAGTATGCAGCCAGCACTTGATCATTAAGTATTTATTGGAATGCTCCTATACTATAAGGACAACATTAGATCTAGAAAATTAACCTAGCATAAGGGAAACACTTTGCATGTGCACAGTTTATAATTTGGTTAGAAATACATGACATACATCAGGAACTTTCATATTCCAATTCAAGATAGCATTGGATTTTGTTGACATATGTTTTAGAGATCTAATCTACACTAGCACAGACAATTCTAATCACATTTTCTTGGACTTCTAGTTCTTTTATATTTTAATGTCCTGGGAATTCATAGCATTTTGAAATGACAAAAACATGACTTTAGGGCAGTTAGAGATATCATATTTTTTCTTTTACTGAAATGCATTGTCCCTTCAAAACACAAACAATAATAGCAAAAAAGAAATGCATTGCCTTTTCTATCCTCTTCCCACTTCTGGAAATGATGAAGGCACAGGTTAGACTGATGAGAGATCTGAGAAGCAAGATCAATGTCTCTGAATAAGATTTTGGTTCATGGCACTTTCTTAGCTTAAGGGGATTATTTTCATCTGGGGAGATTTGGTTGGTGGTCCTTTGCTCTTCTCTCTCAAGTGATATCGATAGCCTCCTATATGGGTTAAATATGGAAATAAATGGCAATCTGGGTAAAATAATCTTTTATTAACTTCTGCACTCATTCAACATGCTGCTATAGACTTGTCTCTATGACTGAAAAGATGGGGACTGTGGCCCTTGTTGGTGAGAAACACCATTGAACATAGAACTACAGTGCTGTGACAAAGAGCATGTAATATAGGTGAGTAGATCAGTGGTAATGGGTGGGAGAAGGAAAAATTGCTTCAGAATGAGGCTGGCAAAATGCTTTCTAAATTGGAAATGGGGTAATATTTAGATTGTAATTTGAAGGATAGGCCATTTGGTCAGATGGTGCAAAAACCAACAGGTGACCATACAACAGAGTGGGAGAGATGGTGAGAGTTGAGCCTAGGTGGGGAGGGAAAGTGGTTTCAGGTGATGGATAGTATCACTAGAGATGACAGGATTTGGGGTCAGATCTTGGATAGAGGAGAGAGAATACAGAGGAGATATTGCTTATTTTGAGATTTTCAAAGAAAATGAGGGCATGAAATAAAGAGCAAGGTAAAAGTAAGAAAATATAAGCTGTAGTTCCCAGAAGGTTTTGGATTAAGTTCAGGTGAAGAAAAATTGCATCTTAGTGATGCTTAGTGATGCTTAACTTGGTTAAAAATGTAAGACTACAGATATGAGAGAAGAGTATAAAGCTAGGACAAATTAGTCTCTCCATGAATGACTGAACAAGGGTGCTAGTTTTGATCAATGCTTCTCTACCTAAGAGAACCACTTGTCTATATTCCCAGAGATAGTTTTCAGGCCATCACTAGTGTTTCAGCTTCACAGTGATTTACCTGGTTCAACACAATTTTTATTTATTTTAATTAATATACTTCTCTGTTTGTTTTGGGGCCACACCTGTCAGCACTCAGGGGTTACTCCTGACTCTGCATTCAGAAATCGCTCCTGTTAGGCTCAGGGGACCATATGGGATGCCAGGGATTGAACCTGGGTTTATCCTGGGTCAGCCACATGCAAGGTAGATGCCCTACCACTATGCTATTGCTCTAGCCCCACAGTTTTTATTTTTTTAACATGCTGCCCCTACAACACAATAGAGATTGGGGTCAGGTGAGCCAGAAGAAATTTATTTTCAAGTTTTAAATGTATTTGAAATACATATCTGTTTGAATTCTTCTTTATAAGAGACATGTCTATTTTGATACAAATTATGTTTCAAAATTATTTGCCAATCAGATTATGCATGTTAGTCACAGTCAAACCTAGTCTATGATTATCTAGGGAGCTTGTCATCCAATGGCCTTGGACCCCTTCGCTGTTAGAGTCCCCATGGCCTGGTTCTCCATGCACAGATTTAACAGTGAGCTGACCATAATAATGGTTCTTTTTCTGTTCACAAAAGCATCCTGGTCTAACATATCTCAGCATCTGCATGTCACATCCCAAAACCCCCTGAGTCAAGCCCTAGTGGAAGGGATGGACAAGTACCAATATCACAACAAGAAGAAGTTCAGATATGGTCCCTTTTTTTCCCTTTATTTAAAACAAATCATGTATCCACATTAAAATAGCACATAGTGAAAGAAAGGTAAATAACGCATCGTACATATACTAGCAAATATTTGTTTCAACTTTCCTTTTGAGTATCTGCCTCCTTCCTGGCCTACCATCCCCATGGATGCTGTGTGAGTTTTTGAGTGGGCAAAGGTACTTGTCTGTTCTGAGTGAGGTCAATTGACATTTTGATGTCTCAGTTTGTGTGTGTGTGTGTGTGTGTGTGTGTGTGTGTGTGTGTGTGTGTGTTTGAGAGAGAGGAAAAGAAAGAGAGAGGTTTCAGAATTCTCACAACCTGCTACCTTGGGGAAAAGATCAACCTACCATAAGGGAGATTCATCTGCTGGGCTGTATATGGATTTTCTTCCGTTTACCCTAGCTCCTGTAGACTTATCCCTTCCTTTAGCTATCTATGCCCTCATATTTCCAGCTGAATGTGTTTGAACACACAACATTCCAGGACTTTTCCCCAAAATGTGTTCCTCAGTCATCCCCCTTCACTGTTCACACTCATGTTAACGGACTAAAATCCCCTGGGCTCACTCAGAAGTCACTAGGGCAAAATGAAGGGCAGGTTCTGGCATCCCATTATTGAATCTCTGACTGCATTTGCAGATTCTGAAGGGCCAGGCTGTCTAGTTGCAGGGAAACTGTTTCAGCAGGTTTTGATGTGAGAAAATTAAGCAGGGACTTGAGAAGGGACCCTGCTTCAGAGTGAACTTTTACCCACTTGGAAGTCATGTTGTTGTGAACAGAACCACTTCTGCTTATTGCTGTCTTTTGAGATGCCAAGTAACACACAGAGCTTCTGCCCAGTGCCTGTTCCAAGCATAGCTATGCTGCCTACGGATCTTAGGGAGAAGCACACAATCCCCTTCTTTCAGTTGGGTTACAGGTGAGCTAGGACAATTGCTTATGGTGAAACCTTGATAAGGCCTTATCCATCTTCTCTGGAAATGTGGTTGTTGGATTAATCCAAGACATGGGTTAATCAAACACATTAGTCAAACACATATCAAAAGACTAAAAGAAAGATGGAATTAAATATATTTATTGATTTCCTCAGTTAATTTGTAAATTGAAAAAAGAACATGCTAGTGATTTCTCACATCTTAAACCCTATTTTGTTATACTTAAAATTTCTTTCTTCACCAAAGTTCTTCACAGAACTTTGCTATTCTCCTTCTATTGCTCTGTGAAAAATTGTTGCCTTTTTTCCTATCTTCAATAGCCACAACAATTAAAAATAACCTTTAGATCTCATGCTATGAAAATAATTGCTGTGCACTCATTCTTTAAGTATGAAAACATAATATTGGGGATATTTTCTGAAACGACATGTTGTCTGTACGTCTGACCTGGGAGAGTTTCCCTTTTGAGATACTCTTCAGAGAAAATCACTCTGCTAGAAATTTAGTGCAGGTAAAATTATGGGTAAGGATTCTTGTGAAGATTGTGAGTAACATATTAGAAAGTAACAAAACAAAACTCAAGAAGGCTGTGTCTTCCAAAACATAAAGAAAAAATGTACAGAAAAGGCTGTTTTGGACTAGAGTTGTTTTTCTCAAACAGAGATTTCTCTAAATCTCTGCATGGAGCATTTTTAATTCTGAGGTGATAGTCTAGGTAGTCTGATGTATAATTTCATCTATGCTTGCCAACATCTGGCATTTCTTTAATAAGAGCCAATGTATTTTTCCCATTAGACTCTGGAGTTTGAAAACCTTGGGAGAGTCTTTCTGACAGTGAAGTTCTGACTGAAGTATAAATAATTGATGTTGCTCTTTCCTTAGGTAAATTTGATGCAGGGAGAGGGAAAGAGTACAACAGCTTTGTATATATGAAAAAAAAAGAGAAAATGGCAACATTATACAAAGAGAAGACATAATGTTGAAGACCAATTTGACTAATGGGTAGTAGTTATTCTATGAAAGTTTATGTTCTCTGGAAGGGTTTGAATGTTCTCTGGTGAGGCATCTGTATATCTACAGAGAATCTGATACATAATAGGTATTTAATAAAAGATGAATAGTAGTCAAATTCTTAGAATTATTACTCAGTGTCTTCTCTCTTATTACCTGTCACAGGAGAAGTAAAGCTTAGTGATCAGATGACTTGTCATTTCACAGGGGCTCAATCTGATGTGCAAAGTTCTTCTGGGCATTTCAAGAGTATTTTACAGAGGAAATAATTTCCACAAAATCTCTATAAGATAAATGTCAGAATAAATGCTAAAAATTGGTAGTCCTAGCTTTGCTAACATTGCTTGCATGAAGTTCTTCAAGTATCAGTTTTTCATCAGTTAAAAAAAATATGATGAGTATGTTGGAATATTGCTTGGAGGATTGTTTGAGATGAGACACAGGACCAGTTGTGCTGATTTGAGAATCATAGTTATCCTAAGAGAATTAATGGTTGGTGTTAAATGCAGTGTAGGATATGGGTTCCCTTCCAATTTATATTTTTTTAGGTTTATGAATTCTTTGACAAGTTGTATATTTCAGAAGAACAAATAGTTCTTTCTGGAGACATAAATCTCTTCTCACTATGGGGATACTGGTTTTGGAATAGCCTGCTTAGGGATAGCACTTGCACAGGCCTATATCTTCACACAGGGAAGACTCTATTGTTTATGGTAAATGCTATAATAATGATCTCAGGAACCATAATCTCTATTTGAGATTGACCAAGTGATCTTAAATCTAAATATTCATATGTTTTATGACATCTCAATATCTACAATCCATTTACTGGATCATAAATCACAACCAGAGGCAAGATATTGTAACTTAGTTTTGGTATCTACAAAGATGTTCTAGCCAGAACTTTTTATTTTATATATATATATATAAATTATTTATTTAAGCACCATGATTGCAAACATGATTGTAGTTCATTTTCAGTCATAAACAGAAACTCCCCTTCACTAGTGCAACATTCCCATCACTAATGCCCCCTCCCTCCTTTCCTCATTTCTATCCTCTGCCTGTATTCGAGATAGGCATTTTACTACGGTTATTTTTTTTTTAAGTTTAGTAAGCTCTTTTTTTTTTTTAAAGAAAAGAGTTAAAAATACAGTAATAATGGTGTGAGAGTGGAAATTGTTGTTTGCATAGGCCCAGCATAATATGGGGAAAATGGAAAAAAAATAGCCTTTAGCCAGAACTTTTTAGTATTAACTAGGAAAATTAACTGAAAAGGTGCATATACTAGAGAAAGGCAGACTGGTATAAAGGAGGATGAGACTGACAGTTGAAATGCAAAATTAATAAAAACAAAGTCATACCCAGGCGGTTTGGGCACCTTAAACTCTGAATTTCATTAGGTTTTCCAGGTGAGTCTTCCCATAGAGCAGTTGAGCCTCATTTTAGAGCACCTGAGTCACTCTGGGAATTGGATTTGAGGAGAGACTAAGGTGGGGACATTTTAGTTTCCCAGATTGACTTACATGGCTGCCTGCTTCCTCTTAGCTCAGGAGCAAAAAGTCTGGAGTGCTGATCACTTGTATGTAAGTCACCACTCTGGCTTTTAGGCAGATTGGCAGAATACTGCAGAAGGCCTTTGAAAATGTACTTGGTGGTGGTCCCCTCTTAAATTCTTTCTCCTCTGAAGCTCTGCCAGTTGGCCTAAAAGCTTGTGATTAGGCCTAACATGCCCCTGAGGGAGAAGAATCTATCTTTGAATTCTCTTTCTTTCTATATGTTTAAAAAGTTTTGCTCTGGAAACTATGACCCTCCACATACTCCTGAAATGACTTCGAGAATTTCTTTTCAATGTTGTAGTATGAGCATTTTCCTACCAACTGCCTCTTGTATGTCTCTGAACTAAGACAAAATATTATTTCATAGACTGTGAGTTTAGGTTTATCAATATCATCCTAGTACCTTCCTTCTCATCTCAGTCTCATTGGGTTCACCATAACTTTCTTAGAGAAAATAGTGGACTTTATAGTATTTTAAAATAACAATAAAATACAAAGAGCAGGGGGCCGGGCGGTGGCACTGGAGGCAAGGTGCCTGCGCTAACCTAGGAGGGACCACGGTTCGATACCCCGGTTCCCCATATGACCCCCCCGTGCCTGCCAGGAGCGACTTCTGAGCAAATAGCCAGGAGTAACCCATGAGCATCACCGGGTGTGTCCCAAAAACCAAAAACCAAAACAAAAAAAAAAATACAGCCCCACACTTGCATCCTAAATTCTATATCCTATTTCAGAAAAGTACAAAATTCCAGAAAGTTCCAAAGGGTATTAAGTAATTAAGGAATCTGCTTCGGATTGAAGTAGTCAGCTTTGGTCCTTGTAATTGGCCCTTGGTTAGGCAAGAGAACTGTTGATTATCCAAGAACAAGGTGATTTTCTGTTGCTAAGTGGGGAAGTGCATGTCCTGTTGAAGTCTATCCTGATACATTACATTAACCCATCTCTGAGGTGTCACTTACATAAGCATAAACCACAAATGATTATTTTTGGTAGAGGTGGAAGCAGCTGAAAACCTTTAAAAGTAATACTAATGAATATGTAATAAAAAGTTGGCCTGGGTTTTTGAAGTAGCAGATAGTTTCAATGAATATTAATAAAGTAATGCAAAACTAAGAGAGATAGAGGCTTATTAATACCCAGTACCAAAATTGAGAAAGATAAATTTTAACAAAAAATGATTAAATAACTGATGCTAATATAATTTTTATATGTTCCAAATTTTAAGGGACATGAAATTGCTTTGGAATTCAAGGTCAGCAGATTACATGTTTAAATGCCAGCTCAGCTACTACTGAGCCATTACTAACTTTCACTAACTATTGAAAAATCTATGTGTGGTGTATTTCGATTGTCCAATTTTGTTCTTTTAAGAGAGAAAAGTTAAAAGGCGAATCCATCACCAGGCTGGTATTTAAACTCATAATCAAGATGACCAGCCTAACATTTAAGATACAAGCTGCTGAAAATAATTGATTATTCTGTGTATAGTCAATCTCATTAACATACAGCAAAGATTGCATCATAAATATGAGAGTCAGCATAAAATCAACTTGCCTGAAAGAGATGAAACTAGAAGATGTTGCAGTATTAGAATTGTCTACATACTAAAGCCTGGAAAATAATTGTTTTCCATTTTTGCAAACTGTCTTCTTTTTTTCTATAAACACTGTCTTTAATTCCCTTTGTTCAGGGTGTCCCTTTCTCTACTGGTAGGTCAATACCTAAGTGGTTACTACCTTAACCATTTAGAAAGTTAGAAGTGATTACATTTACTTTCATTTGCTGACCATTGACAAATCTTTATCTTGAGAGGCTGAAGGAGAATATGATCATCTTGGGCATTTTACTCATTTTCTACCATGCTATTATCTTCAGCATAGTTTATTTTACAGGATACAAACACAACTTTTCTCTTTTAAACTAACTTGAGAAAATTCTAGATATCTACCATTTCCTTCATTTAAGGAACGATTTTCAGGTTATCAGAGTCTACGTACTTTGATCTAATTTCTTTCTCTTCTAATCTAATATTTTGTGTTGACTTCAATTTCAGTTTCACATTATAGTTTCTTGAAGGTTTTAGGCACCTTTTTCCTAGGTATAGTGACGGTAGCAGGGCAGATTTCCATACCAGCAGGTTCAGAAAAATCTGTTGATCCTTTTTAAAATTCTCTTAGTAGAGTGATTTTAGTTGGAAAACATTGGATCATACTCATTGAGTTGTATTCCTATCCTCTGAGAAAATCGCTGTGGCTGCAGAAAGCAGGTCCTGTGAGTCTGAAGCTCTCAATTGATACTACCCTTATCTCTAGCTACCTGGATGCTAATGGGACAGAGGAGGAAATGTCTGACAGACACAGCAAACAACTGTCCATTTCACTTTTCCTT
>PVKC010006421.1:0-30000 GCA_004027635.1 Crocidura indochinensis
AAAAAAAAACACTTATTTGAGGGGACAGGCTGAATAAAAAAACACTTACTTGGAAATAAAAAAATGACTTGTACATTCAGTGAAGTAAAAATGTTGGCATGATTTCATGGTCTATGAAATCTAACAGTATAGCATTGCAAAATGTAGCAAAGCCTATTTTACCAGTTTGGATTGCTTCCTTACTTTCTTAATCATTTTTCTGTCAAGCACCATAGCTTGGCTAACTAGGAATCAATGCTACACCCAGGAACACTTTTTATTGCAAAAACCTATTGAAAATACCTGCTTGCCTCACTTTCACTCTGATTAAATTTGGAAAGGAAAGGATGCCAAGATTCTAAACTAAAGGCTGTATTTAAAAATATTCACTACTTAAGAATTATTATTCTAAATCTCCAAAGGTCTGTGTCTGTTCCACAAACATGTTCTTTGTGTTGTTTCTTTGGTGTTTTGTCCCACTTTGCTGCTTCTGCTAGCTATGAGCTTCATTTAAGTTCATGGTGAGAGAATTTAATAGCATCAGTGTTATTCTAATTCTTCACCCTCCAGGAAACATTTCGTTTTATTCTTTTAAATCAATGAAGTACCTATTTCTTTGGAAATTCCATGAATGTGTGCTTTCCTAATTGAACTTATTGATACATCTTTTACCTGAATATGTAGATACATGTCATATTTTTATGTACTGAAAATATTTCCTTTCCTGAGAAAGTCTCTTCCAGAATCTGAAAAAAAAATCCCACAAACACAGGGTCTATGCAGTTCTAGAAGAACCAATTAATCTCTTCTCCAATTCCCATTTGTTCTAAGACATCTCTTAAAGTCATAATGCTTTAAGGTAGATCTTTGCAAACTCAAAGATGACTTAGACTTAGATGTTACATTTATTTCTTAATAATCCAACAATTAATAAACCCTTAGATATTAGGAGGACTTTAAATATATTAAGCATTACTTTTCATTTCATGATGTATGATGTGTTTTCGAATGTGTATAAATGAAATAATTTTTTGCAGACATTTCAAACAGTGTCTTCCATTTCTTGTATAGAACAGAATCTGGAGGTTAGTGAAAGGCTGTTACACACACACACACACACACACACACACACACACACACACACACACACACATTCTTTCTGTGTAACCTTACCTGATGGAAAGACCAACCCATTTTTGGGAGGGGTCTTTGGCAGGTAACAAAAGGATTGCCTGGGTTTGAAGGGGATTCAAGGATTAGGAGGGAGATTCAGGGAGAAGCAGGATGGAGGGAGAAGAGACAGGTTGTATGCAGGGCTGACCATAGAGTCAGGGTAAAAGGTTTAAGTATAGGGGCTGGAGAGATAGCATGGAGATAGGGCATTTGCCTCGCATGCAGAAGGACAGCGGTTCGAATCCCGGCATCCCATATGGTCTCCTGAGCCTGCCAGGAGCAATTTCTGAGTGTAGAGCCAGGAGTAACCCCTGAGCACTGCCAGGTGTGACCCAAAAACCAAATAAAATCAAATAAAATAAAAAAATAAAAGTTTTAAGTATAGGAGCCACACGTGGTGGCAAGGCCTTGAAGAAAGCTTCATGTCTCCTGAAACCTGACTATTGTGAATCATTTCCTCACCACTATCTTGAACCCTTACACCATAGGCTGGAGGGAGTTGCAGGCACATGGCCCAGGCTGGCAGAGAAACGCCTCTCCATTCATTTCATCATCATCCACCACCATCCAGAACTCCATAATTAATGTTATTCTACAAATGGCATCTTTGGTCCTGTGACTTTTTGTTTCCGGAATAATATTTTGTTTCTCTCAAATATGTATACCAATTATCAATATGCAACCAACATATACCACATAGAAGCAAGCTTATTATAGTCATCTATTTAAGTCTTGAATAACTAAGATTATTAAAGAAATATTTTAACAATTTTTTTCTTGCATTTCTCAGTCCACCAATTATCATATTATTGTAAGTTGTTATATAGAAAATCACAAGGGCTTCGATCTACAGAATTTAACATTTGATCATGCCCCATTCTTGGTGAAGCTTGTTTTTATATGGCTCAGTAATCTTACATTTTTCTACTATTTTTTTTTCTCCTTAAGATGTTTTAGGTCATATTGTTTTGAGATTGGCTACATCATTTTGATGTTGATTTCCGTTAACTAATACTATTTGAGTTTTTCTCTTTATTTTAACTATTTAACCATTAAAACTAAGGACTGGAGAGATATCATGAAGGTACGGCATTTGCTTCATATGCAGAAGGACAGTGGTTCGAATTCCGACATCCTATATGGTCCCTCGAGCCTGCCAGGAGTCATTTCTGAGCGTAGAGCTAGGAGTAACACATGAGCACTGCTGGGTATGACCCCAAAACCAAAAAAAAAAAAAGTTAAAAATAATTTCAGTCTTGAGAGATAAGATACTGACTAAGATGCTTTCCTTGATGTGGCTAACCTGGGTTTGATTCCTAGTATCCCATATTGTCCCTAGAGCCTGTCAGGACCTCCTGGCAAATATTTTATTATATATAGAATAAAATCTATTGATTAAATATATAGTTTAATATAAGATTATAGTTAATATATAACAATCTATAATATATAGTTTGTTCTGATTTTATATTAAAGTTTTGACCAAAATGTTGCTTATATTTACCTCTTAATGTCTATATAACTTCACAATATGTATATAATGTGAATAATGAAGGTCAAATGTCTCCAAGTTTATTTATTTTGGCTGGTACTCTGTGACTTTCAGCATTTACTACTGAATCTGCCATCAGGAATCACTCCTGGTGGGCTAGAGAGGACCATATGTGGGTTCGAATCTAATATGATTCCAACAACTGTGATAACACCTGGATCAATTGTGTGCAAGAAAATTGCTGTACCTCCTCCTTACTATCTCTCTGACAATTTTATTGACAATATCATTTTGACAGAGATTTGGGGTCACACTCACTGGTGCTTGAGGACGATTCCAAGCTATGCTCAGAGTATATTACTGGTGGTGGTCAGAGAAAGACTTGTTTCCAGGGTTTGAAGAAGGTTGGCACCTTCTTCTTACAAGGCAGAGTCCTTAATATCTTTGTCCACTCAGGATATTATTAAATATATATATATATATATATGTATATATATATATATATATATATATATTTTAAAAGAGGGGCCGGAGCAGTGGCACAGTGGTAGGGAGTTTGCCATGAATGCGACTGACCTAGGATGGACCGCATTTTCATCCCCCAGCGACCCATATGGTCCCCCAAGTCAGGAGCAATTTCTGAGCACACAGCCAGGAGTAACTCCGAGTATAACCTGGTGTGGCCCCCTAAAAATAACAAACAGGAGTACTAAAGAAAAATAATAAAGTGTTTATAATTGATCTTTAATATGTGAGTTCTACTTTAGATCTTAGTACATTTTCTTTTCATACCTTAACTCTCAGTACCGAAGTAAACATTCTTGCATCTTCAGATACACCTCCAATATAGAATTTCTTTTGAAATACTGGGGGGTGATCATTTTCATCCTGAATCTCTATATATACTTTGGCTGTATTGCCTGGAAAATAAAAAATAACATTTTTATTATAGATGGCTATTCACTATAGATGCCAAAAGCAAGAGTTATATTACTATAGAAATTCTAATACTTAATTAGAAAGTAATTCCTAAATGAAATTCCTCAATTTCTACAAAGGGTCACTGACATTTCTTACAGATTAGTTTTAAGATCTTTTCAATTTTTGTAAATTACCTACAATTAATATTAGTTAATTTTTATAGACATTATTAGTATTTTCTGCTAGCACTAAGAGGAGCAACTTAAATACTCATTTTCCACCAGTACATTATATATAAAACCATTATGCTAATGGCATACAAGTTGAACTGTCATACATACATTTTATATATTGTATTATTTATTTATCAAAATGGATAAAATATGTGGGTAAAGTATATTTAGTTAACTTTACATTTACTTTAATTTTAATATATATGTTTACAATATGTGCTATTCACATTTATTGCTAGTCACCTACATGAAAATGCCTGAAACTCTTTATGCTTTCACCTGCCCCATCCCATTACCTGCACTCCTATCTGACTCTTGTATTACAAACACACACATACAATACTAGATAATTTCATTTGTATAATCAAAGATCAAGGATTATTATTAGAGATACTGTTATTCTTTTGTCTTATTATTGCTCTGTTTTCCACAGATCAGTTAATTCATCCAATACTTGTGCTTATTTGAGATTTTTTTTTTTTAGATTATGGGTCACACCCAGTGACACTCAGGGGTTACTACTGCCTATACGGTCAAAAATCACCCCTGATTTTATGTTAATTTGTACCTAAATATGATTGCCAACGATATGTAACCCAACATGTTTAAAAATAAAAATTATGTTAAAAAAATCACTCCTGGCTTGGGGGACCATATGGGACGCTGGGGAATCTAACCATGGACCTAGGTTAGCATTTGCAAGGCAAGCGCCCTGCCATTTGCATCATTGTTCCAGCCACTTATTTGAGATCTTTACTTAACTTCTCCATGCATATTTCAGTGAATTATAATATATCATCTTTTCTAATAGCTGCATATTATTTCATTGTCTATATCAAACCAAAGTTCTTCATTTGTGATGTTTTGATATTCTTGCTATGTTACTAAGTGCTGTAAGAAGCATAGATAGGCATATAATTTTAAAATTGATGTTATATTTGTGAAGTAGATATCAAGAATTTTTTTATTTTAAATTAGAAAATGAAATGCAGAAGTAAAATATTATATTGTGTTCATTAGATGGAATTAAGTAATAACTGTATGACATGTAAAAGATTATATAAAGCAATTTGATTTTAAAATGTCACTACTTCTCAAACTTTTGCTCAGAACAACTGCACTTTGTTTTACTGGTATGCATTTTATGTTTTAGCTACTAAGATGGAATGTTTTGAGATTCATTTAAATATTTTCTAATTAAATTTGACATTGATTTTAATCACTTATGTCTAAAACATAATTTTATTTTTACTGAAAGGTTAATAACAAAATTAGGAAAAAACTACATGTGACCACTGTTATAAAAAACTAATAATCTGACTATTATATTATATATAATTTTTCCTAAAACTTTTAGTATATCTAGTGGAATTAATAAGAAATTTGCTAATACAGTGATGTTATTATTTATAAAATCGCTTTTTAAATATTGGAATTATAGTAAATTTAAATTTTTTAAATTAATAATGTTTTTGAAAATATGCTGTTAAATTTTATTTAATTGAATGGCTTTGCTGAAAAAATGGGAGAGAAAAAAACCTGATCTTTGACTAGCCAGCATCATGTGCTCAGAATTTAAAACTGGAGAACGGGGGGCCAGAGCACTGTCACTAGAGGTAAGGCATCTGCCTTGAAAATGCTAGGTTAGGACAGACTGTTTTTTCAGTTGTCTCTTTGGTTTTGGGGTCCATATCTGACCATGTTTAATTTGAAGATGCCCAGGGATCATATGAAGTGATTAGAACAGAATTTATGTCATCTTTATGTCATAACAAGCACATAAAGTACTGTGCTATCTTTCAGAACAAATGGATATTTAACAGCTGTAAGAAGGTAGTTTTAGAATACTAATGTTCTCTGCCCAAATGCCATGGGGGTTTAGAGCAGATTTGTTAAAAGTTCCCATGCACATAATTACTTGTCTGTGTTGGTATCACATTCATGCCACTACTTACTTACTCTGGGTAGAGACTGAAGGGTAAGGCACAAAGGGTTCTAAATATGGCGGTAGAGAGATATTGACATTTGGGAATTATATTAAAAATTCTTAATATTCATGGAAATATAGCAATTCAAAATTTCTAATATTCTAATGCATAAAGTATCTGTATATGTCATTTTATATACATTGATCATTGGTATATGTTTGTGTAAATAACAGTTTTATGTATTTTGATAAACTATAAACAGCAATTTCTGGGGCCTGGGAGATAGTATATTGGTTGGGGAACCTAACCTAGGTTGATCAGGGCAATAAATAGTCCAAATATCACCAGACACAGACTAGAAGTCCTTATTTCAAAAGAAAATGGGATGCAACAAGTATGTCCCAGGATTGGCATAATGCTGGAATAGCCCTGTATCTTCAAACCCTTGAACTGATCAGTTACTGGTTCATTTGCTGAGAATAACAGAGGAATAATGAGAGTAATAGGCATAAAAGTATGTGGACTCCTGAACACTTTAATGTAGTTTCCTACATCCTTTTCAAATAAAACAGCAGTAGCAATGAAGAAGTATTAATGACAAATATAATATATAAATAAGCCACAAACAAAAGCTTCCAGAATTGAAAATGACAGTATTGAAAAACTGCTTTACTTTGTATTATAATTATTTTAAGAAATCAGATAGAATATATTGTAATAATTAGGTACAATATAACAAGCGGAAGAAAAATAGAAACAAAATTATAATTAACTAAACTTATAAACATTCCTGGGCATAAAAATATTAGTTTTGAAGAGAAATCATAATAAATCTTGTGTTTTACAGTGAAAATGTAAATCTGTACTTTATATGCTTATTATTTCTGAGAAATGAAATTTCTTGCTTCTGATTTTAGACAATATAATAAGTAAATTAAATTTAAATGCAAGCTATAAAACATTTTAATTAATAAAAAATAAAATGTTGAGAACAATAAAATTTCAAAAAAATGCAAAATTTTCAACCTGTTATCTATAAAAATACATTCTTTTATATCAAGTCTTTTTACTATTTCATTTTGGCACAACTATAATTAGTATGTGGTCCAACTAAGTGTCTTCCTTAATATTTATTCTTAAACATATATTCTTAAATATATTTAGCAGTTTATGTTCTACCATTCTCTCTCTTGAAAATATTTCCTTTCACTTGGTTAATAATAAGGGCACATAAATTACACTCATTTCTATAATATAAACTTTTGGATTTGCTTCTTCAGTTTCACTGAATGAAAATGCGTCCCTCAAAATCAAACCTTCACCAGTGTCTTAGTGAGATAGACACAGATAACCTTATAAATTTATTTAATCTCCTTTTGACAAATTGACTAGTAACTTGTTTATTGAATCTGACTTAACTCATTAGATTCAAATAAGACTTATCCTCAAACAGACTTCTTAATTTTATCAACTCCTTGCTTTAGATCACTCCCATGACCAGGATGGTACATTATTAAATGACAAAAGTTCTTTTTTCCCTAATTTCCAAATTCAATTTAATTGCAAAAATTTGAAAAAGTATTGACTTGCATTTCTTTCTTTTTTTTTTTTTTTTTGGTTTTTGGGTCACACCCAGCAGTGCTCAGGGGTTACTCCTGGCTCCATGCTCAGAAATTGCTCCTGGCAGGCACGGAGGACCATATGGGGCACTGGGATTCGAACCAATGACCTTTTGCATGAAAGGCAAATGCCTTACCTCCATGCTATCTCCAGGGCCCCTGACTTGCATTTCATTCTTGCAGTTCTTTTGATACTGTCCATGTTCAGATATGTGAGAATCAAGTTATTTTATTTATTGGTAATAGACTAACAATGAATGTTTACTTTTTTACTTTTTTATGCTTTATGCATGATTTCACCAATTCAAACTCAAAAAATGTATGTAGTTTGTTACCATCTCCCAGTTTACTAAAACAACATAAAATAAGCTATCATTGCCAGTAAAGATTAAAAAAATATAAGCTCTATGTATAAGAGAAAGATTTTAGGATTTGATGACTGCTGGAGTGTAGCCAGTATAGATCAATTTTAATTTATACTTTGGAATCTAGGTAAAGAAATAAGAAATAAGACAGTGAAGTATGTTAAAAACAGAACAAACAGATTTTGGGAAAAATTCTATAATGACCTTAGAAAAGTGGTTATTTCTTTGACTTTATTTGTTTATTATTTACTTAGTTTGGCCTACTATACTCAATGCTCAGTGGTTATTCCTGACTTTGTTCAGGAATTACAACAGGCAGTGCTTAGAGTTGCCAGGAATGAAACTTGGGTCCACAGTATGCAAACCAAACAACTTAACTCCTATATTACTTCTAGTCCTCATAATGTGGTCTCCAATTTTTATTCATTTATTTATTTATTTATTTATTTATTTATTTATTTATTTATTTACTTATGGGTTTGGGGTCACAACCAACAGCACTCAGGGGTTACTCCTGGCTCTACACTCAGAAATCTCAGAAATCACCCTGGGCAGGCTTGAAGGACTTTTTGAGATGCTGGGATTCGAACCACCATCCTTCTGTATGTAAGGTAAATGCCCTAACTCCATGCTATCTCTCTGGCCCCTGTAGTCTCCAATTTTTAAATCACAAAATAATAATATTTTTAAATGGCGACTCTATATTTATAGTGTAAATAAATATCTGAATATACCTGGGATTTGAGAATTTTAAGAAAGTCATGCTGCAATGTTATTACTTAAATAGTAAGAGCAATGCTTTAGCAAATCAATCAAAAGTAGAGCCATTAGCATTGTTTGGCACGGACCTTATTGGTACTAGAAAAATGAAGAAAATGAAGTGTTACAAGCTTGTACCCTAAAGCAAAACCATAACATGAAATCAATAGTACTTGAGTTGATATATTACAAGCTAAGGCTTATCTTAATTTGTATGCCGTTTATTTATGATTGAAAGGCTTGTTGTTAAATAAAAAATATTTATAAAAAAGTTCTAGGGATTTTTTTATTTTACATGAAGTTAATAATAAACAATATAAAATTTTAAAAAGTACTCTTTTATCACAGGTTTCTGTAGATAAAACTAAACTATAAAATGTTCATTATTTCTCTTATTAAAGCTAATATTAAAGATAATATGGGGGAATTTTTGGCAGCTGTCTTAATATGTTTATATCAGTCTTCTTTTGTTCTTGATAATTTTCCATATCTCTTCAGACGAACTCAGATCTTTTGGGTTATTAGAAAAAATATCTTTCTGGTTTTGATATGATATTAAAAGGCCTGTATTAGGCAATTCATCAAATAAATACAAAGCAGAGGTAATTGTTTTTGTCAAAATTAATGGTGGGTATGTGAGCAAGAGAGGAAATATGAATACAGTGTATGAATAAAAACTTGCAAATTTGAAGGACCAGAGGAGTGAGTGATATATGAAAAATTAATGCATACTTACCCGGTAATAAGATATTCATTCTTTAAAGCTATTCATAATATGTTACATTCAGTTCTATCCTAATCTTATTTCTGCTATAAAACCACAATTTTTGTGGCAAATATTTATGATTGGCAATAATTTGATAAGACTGCTTATTTATAAAATGGGTAAGTCATTTTAAAACTCATAAATAACACCAGATCTATTGAAAAATGGTGTATTAATATTGTGTATGACAATTTAGTTATAAAAGAAAATAGGACTAAAATTAAATTAGAATAGTAGCCAGCTATGTTCTGGAATTACTCCTGTCTCTGGGCTGAGATGTTACTCCTGGGGGAATCAGGGGATCATATATGTTGCCAGAAATTGAACTTGGTTCAGTGGCATTCAAATCAAAAACTTAACCTCCTGTACTATTTCTCTAGATCCTGGAATAAAATTGATGCCAAAGAAATAAAATGTGGTCAAATATTTAAGGGAAAAAATAATGCAGGGTAATATAGAAAATAAGCCTAGGCCGAGGAGTGTACTAAAAGACAAATTACAAGCTTGTAATTAATTGTAGTAAAACATTACTTCAAGGAGACGGTGTGATAGCATTTGCCTTGCATGCTTCCTATCTAGGACAGATCAGGGTTCAATTCCTGGCATTCCAGATGGTCCCCTCAGGCTGCCAGGAGCGATTTCTGAGTGCAGAGCCAGGAGTAACCCCTGAGCACCTCTGGGTGTGGCCCCAATCCAAAAGCAAAATACTAAAAAGAAAAGAATAACTATAAAATAATAATAAATAATAAACTTTACATGTTTGTGTATACTTAGAGAAGAACATAGCACAGTGGCAAAAAAGACAAAAAAATAAAATAAAGGAAACAAAAAGTAATGAGTTGCACTTTTAAGTAGAATAAAAGTAACCATTAGTACAATGATCCCTAGCAAATAAGTCTAGACTTCAGACTTTTTTCTAATGAGTTGGATATAATTGTGGACAGCAAATCTATTTGTTACATATTGGAAGTTTGGAAGTGACTTCAGGCTTTTGGTTATCTAGCTACTCTCTCATTTGAAATAACAAATGAGATTACAAAATAACAAGAGCAGACTTCATTAGCTTTAAAAATAATATCAGCTGACCCATAAAATTATAATAAAAATGCTTTTCTGAGGAATCACACTTGAAGTAGGGTTACTGAGTTAATTAATTTGAAAACCTGTCATACAGTAAAAATTACTTGAAAATGAAGAAGTTTATCTTCATAGAAATATGTTGGTAAATTTCTATAAACTGAATGAAGGAATTCTATGCAGAACACATCTATCAGTGGTTGCTTTCATAATAGTTGTGAGTAAGAGGGTCTAGAAATGTCTCCTTAAAGACACTTCCGACTTTTATTTATATGAATGCATTGCTAGATTTTAACACTTGGAAGTTTCATAAGTACAGCTGGAGGTTTGGCAGCTTTTGCAGGATGCTGGATTTATAATAACTTTATAATGGGGGTCCTCAAACTTTTTAAACAGGGGCCCAGTTCACTGTCTCTCAGACCATTGGAGGGCCAGACTATAGTAAAAACAAAAATTACGAACAAATTCCTATGCACACTGCATACATCTTATTTTGATGTGAAGAAACAAAACGGGAACAAATACAATATGTCGCTCGCGGGCCGTAGTTTGAGGACCACTGCTTTATAAGATACCTTAGACATTGATATTATTTTTTCCATCTTACATACACTATATGGAAATACATTATAATCATAATACATTTTACTCAATTATAAATTCAGACTAGACATTCTGTATTCTGTACCATTCCAAATTTTTCACCTATGAAATAACTTAACCATGCATTTTTTAAAATAATTTTTTAAAATTCTCGATATTCTGTAATAATTTTAACTTACTTTTTGAAGGGACTCGAAGATTGGCAAGGACAACTTCTAGGGAATCTGCTTGTACTCGAAGGACATAGCTTGTCCTTGTCTCATAATCCAAAGGGGCATTCACGTAGATAACTCCCGTGACATTATTGATTCCAAATTTATCTAGAATTAAAATGTTTCTTGGGTTATTTTCAAAGCACTTCAAAAAAAAACACACATTCATTTATAAGAATGATACACACAAGACCTGAGTGGTAGCATAGTGGTAGGGAATATGTCTTGCATGCAGCTGACCCAGGACTGACATGGGTTTGATTTCAGCCATGCCATATGGTTTCTTGAGCCTGCCAGGAGCAATTCTGAGCACATAGCCAGGAGTAACCCCTGAGCGCTACTGGGTGTGCCCCCCCCCAAAAAAAAAAAAAAAAAAACAGATGTTCACAGGTGAGAAAATACTGACTTTCTTACACTTCTTTTTTCATGAAGAGTAATCTGTGCTCTAAACTTATCCCTGGCTCTGTGCTTAACAAATTACATGTGGTCCTGGAGAGAAAACCATATTAACTACATTTAAGAATAGTCATACTTGGGGCCGGGCGGTGGCGCTGGAGTTAAGGTGCCTGCGTTAACCTAGGACGGACCACAGTTCGATCCCCCGGTTCCCCATATGGTCCCCTGTGCCTGCCAGGAGCGACTTCTGAGAGAATAGCCAAGGGGAAACCCCTGAGCATCACCGGGTGTGGGCCCCCCCCAAAAAAAAAAAGAATAGTCATACCTCATATACTATATCTCTGACCTCTGTTTCACTTCTTGAAATAATCAATGTCAATATTCCTCAGAAATTTTATCTTTTCTCTTTTTATAATAGCTATGAATATGTAATCATATCCTTTATGATTTAAGGCATTATTTTCTTGAAAATAAATGTTTTTGATAACAACTCAGAGAACCAAAAAAATTTAAAAAAGCTGTTTCTTGCAGTTATTGTCCTAAATAATGTTGGTTATTTAGGAAAAATATTTACTATTCTTAATATATTTAAGTATTTTATCTACGTGTAATTTTTAAATATATTTACATAAATTTGATTTGAGGAAGCACACTCTGAAAAACTCATGGGTTACTTCTGACTCTGTACTCAGTAATTAATCCTTGCAGTGCCCAGGGAACCATATAGAATTCTGTGAATCAAACCAAGTTCTATTTGCATGACAAGCAAGGTCTCTAACTACTGTACTATTGCTCATGACTGCCTATATATATTTACATATGAGCTGGGAACATTAGGAAATGTAGATTTTTATCTTGCAAGCCTCTTTTTCTTCCTCTTTTAGCATTCTCAATTGCACTTATTTTTATACAATTGCTGATTTTGATTAGTTTAATACTCTTTACTGCCATACTTCTTTTATAGGTTGTTAAATTATTGACTGCAAATATCCAGAAATTAAAAACATAATCATCAAGTACTTTGGGTCATATTGTGGACAACTGGAAATGCCTCTGGGTATGTTTAATGCTCCTTCACCAAAAGTAACTGCTGCCCTATTTTTCTATTAACATTCATTTTACCTGATGTGGCATTATCATACCGACATGAACATTTGGACGAACTTGCAAATACATATATTCCCCTATTTAGAAGACCCTCGCTATATAAACCTCTGTGAGCTACAATAGCCATGGTAAAATTATTGTATCAATGTCTTCTGCACCTCAAAGAACCAATTATTATGAATCAAATACTCCAGCTGTTGAAAATTTTTCCAGTTTGATTTTATACTACTTTACTAACCGTATATGATGGAGAAATGGGGCAGAGTTGTAGAACACATGGAAATCGATTTTGTTTTCTGCTATACTCCTATAAACTGAAATAACCCTTATTACATAATAAATAACATTAAATGCTATAATAATCAAATTGAGTGGCAAGGAGGTAGTAGGTACATTCACTCCATTGTCTTCAAAGAAGAAAAAATTCAAAAAAATTATCATAATAGACTAATAATTCATAACTTAAGCCTGATGTTGAGAATCCAAGAAAAAGTAAATTTAACTGATATTTAGGAAAGAGCTATATTCTTTCCTAATATAGCATATTAGAATTGAGAATATAATTATGTTTCTAATGGAAAGTCTAGTTATGACTTGAGACAGGTAGTTTAAGAGTAGAGAAGATCCAATGTTTTATCATAAAGATGCATTGTTTAAAGTAATAGCATTCTCCTGAAACATTTACAACACTTACAAACTTGTAAACAAAGATTGCCCAATGAAATGATTTAAAACTAAATTAAGATCCTGACTACCCGCTCAAATGTTCTAATTTTCACAATATTTAGTCATTCAATACTTTTAAAAGGCCTATGATTTTCTTGTGGTCTGTCTGATAAATATTGAATATTTAGGTATTAATTAAATGTATATTAGCTATTGTCTTGTTACCCAAAACATAAATAAATAACAAATATAAATAGTTATATATAAACATATTACACACATATATATACAAAAATGTAACTATATAACATATTTATATTAAATATAAATATAAAGCAAATATAAATACTTATATATTTATATATAATAAAATAAGTAACAAAATAAGATAAAAACTTATTAGTAGATAATACTAAAAAAAACATTATATCAGTAAAAAAATATATTGAGCTGATTCTTAGAGACTAGCACTCCTATCAGTAGAGAAATCAGTAGAGGAAACAATTTATGTTTCTAGTCTATATTTATGTGCCTAATATACATAAATTTATTCATCATTTATATTGTATTTCTTATTTAAAGTGAACAGTCTATATCACATATCATTTTTATTATGAAAGTGAGTCTAAGCATTTGAAATTACTTATAATCAAAAATTTATCTGGTATTACCTTAAATATTTAATAATATAAGGATCATAACAACACAATAGAGAAACTATTGCTTATAATGTCTGTAACAAAGGACAACAAAGCTTTTATTTTTTAAATGATTCTAACATTTCTAAATGACTAGAAGGAAAACTTCTGTAATTTGATATTGGATAATAAATATGCACATATACATACATATATCATATACATATATCATAATATATTGAATAAGAGCCATAATCAATGGAAACAGAGTTAGCACAGGGGTAGGAAGCTTGATTACAAGCAGCTGACCTGGGCTCAATCCTCTGTTACCCCATTTGGTATCCAGAGCCATCAGAAATGATCATCAGGAATGATCTCTGAGTGCAAAGCAAGAAGTAATCCTGGAAGATAGCCAAGTGTACTCTCCCTTTTTTAAAAAAAAATTACACAAAAACTAAGTATAAATAGGTTTATTTACTGCTTATGATAAAAGTGAATTGAATATATACTCACCCTCTTCATTTCCTGAAACAATGGAATACACTATACTCTGATTGATGGCTGCTGCAGAAATAACACCAACTGTAGTCCCTCTGGTAGCAAGTTCACTTACTGGTGGAGGTCTGAAAATTTAGAGAATACAATTCACTTTTTATTGCTTACTTTGCTTTGACGGGATCTTTCACTGAATGAAAGTCACTATTAAATGATGTATATATGATTCACATTAATAATACTGGTGTTTTAAGGAAGTACCATTTTCAGATCCCAACTGTATAAACTATATTCAAAATATGTAAATAAGCTTGATTAAAAATGTCTCATCACCTGCAGTGTTTTTAATTTAAGATAGAGAGCAATCCTACTTTGTTCCCTAGCAGCTATCAAAGAAATTTCTTTTAATTTGCCTCTAAAGCTTTTTCAGGACTGACAGCAATAAACAAATAAATTTGCTCCATTATCATGTGAATGGTAATTTTGTATTGTTGACATTGTGATTATTAAGAAAATGGTTCAAAGTATATTTATTATGTATTATTTAATCTTCTGTAGAGGTTTAATTCTGCTACAACTATATCAATGGATGGTATCACAAAATTTACATGATTTGAACTAAATTTTCTCAGCCATTTATATCCTTAGTTGAATTTCTGAAAGCTGATAAAAAGACATTTAAAATAAAATTATTTAATTATAAAAATTGTCATTTAAGCTATCACAAAACTACTTTCATAAATTAATGCAAAATAATATAGCTTTCTTTTATATCCATATTAGTTTTTCTCAGTACTTTATACAAATTACTTTGCACAAATATATGCCTTTATAGGATTTTATTATATTATATCTTCAGCTAATAATGATGTATGAAAAATCAATTACATGCTGCCCTTTATAAATAACTTGTTCAAATTACTTAAATGTCCATTGCAATTATAATTTATGTATGTAATTAAGTAACATACATACAATATGATAAAATTTAGAGATGGTACAGCACACAACCATGTTGTATGCAACCTTGAATTATTCAAAACTATTTATAAATTTTAATTTATTACTATTTAATTTTGTGGTTTTTTGGGGGGGGGCGCACTTATTGATGCTCAGGGGCTTTTTCTGTCTATGCACTCAGAAATCACTCCTTGCTTGGGGACCATATGGGACGCCAGGGAATAAAACCACTTTCGGTCCTAGCTAAAAGCACTACTCTGGCACCATGCTATTCAATTTTTAAAGAAAATCATATAAACTACTTTCTCATTTTTATCTCATTACCAATTTTTGTGAAAATTCAAATTTTGTTTTAGGTATTTGCACCTCCATTATTCATAGTTTAAGTAGTTCATTAACAAATGATATAATGTGCAGGTTATATATTCAGGTTATATGGACAAATAAGCACATATATGTATATAAATATATACATATATTTATACACACAGGTCAACCATATCTGGTAGTAATATAATTTTTCTCTTTATTCAACATTGACACAATTTAAATGTTTCAAATATGGTCAAGAAGCTCAGAATTTATATTTTAACTAATAGATAAAAAGATATTTTTGAGAGGAATATAATTTTAATATATGTATCCTATGAGAAGGTTCATTTTAATTTCATCAAAAATAAAATAACTAAATTTGGAAGCAGTTCCTCTATGTACTAGTTTACCAAATATCCTTGTCCACTAAGCCTCATTACCTTTTCATTTCCAGAACAAAAACATAAGCTCTTATTTGAGATTTTCACCACTTCCAACTATATGAATCTGAGCTATATCACCAGGATTCTTGAACCCGACAACAGTCCTTTTAAACTTTCACACTAAATTGAAGGCTGTCTGTTAAAAATTGCTGGAGGAAGAGGTGGCCTATGCACGACATGAGAGCCCTATCCTGACAAATATACTTAGTTTCAATAGATTCTAAATTCAAATCATATTAGTTCATCATTCTTACACATCTCCCTTAAAATAATTGGGTGCTAAAAAAATAATGGCTGCTGTTTCTTCACAGATAGCATGTCCTGAAAGATTCCTCTGTTGTAGGATCATAAAGGAGAGTAGCAAATTCCCTTTCTGCATGAATTACAATAGCCCTACACCACATCCTCTAACAGAAATGGCTAAGTTTTGTGACTGAAAACAAAAATATAAGAAGGTAAATCTTTTCAGATGAGATTGAACCACAGGGCTGAATAATCAGGTCTTTTTGGAAGGGTTTTGGGAGAGTTCTCACCACCTGAAAACCCAGCAGCCCCAGTCCACCACCACCATATTCTCTCCATAAAAGCTACTAGGTCCTCCACCAAGCTCCAAAAGAAAATAATGGCTGCCAATGTGTCCCAGAAAGTCTGGGCCTGGTTGATACCTCTGCGTTATTCTCAAAATTTTGGGGTGGTTGGGTTACTCTTCCTGCACTGAAGAACAGCAACCCTACAGCACACCCTACACCCTCTGATTGAAATGTTCTGTTCTATCACTTAAGTTGTTTTTTTTGTTGTTGTTGTTTTTGTTTTTTGTTTTGGGGGCCACAACCAGTGACTCTCAGGGGTTACTCTTGACTATGTGCTCAGAAATCACTCCTGGCTTTGGGGACCATATGGGATGCCAGAGACCAAACCAAGATCTGTCCTTTTCCACTAGTCCCACCGTTCCGGTCACTCTACCACTTAACCTTACCAAAGTTCGAAGCCACCAAATTTGTTTTAGATAGATAAGTCATGGACCCTATCCACACTTCAGTATTTTACTGTAGTGTCAGTCCAATGGTATCACAAGAGGTCCTATGGGACAGTTTCATAGCAATTTGCCAATGAGCTCAAGCAGCAACACAAAAGGCTCATTAACAGCAATTACAGTCCAGTACATCCTTAGATATTAACTTTAGTTACAACATGGAGTCATTTATATATATATATATATATAACAATGACTCCAAACTTACCTGTTAATGTAAGTTTATTAATTCTATTTGCCTCTGTATTGTAACTAGTTATGTGACATACTTTTGTGTTTCCATGAAGGAGATTATGATAGTCAATGGGAGATAGAGACATTGGTGAAAGTAAGATCTCACTGGTGGTGGGATTGATATGTGAATAAGTAAATGCCTTACATGAATGAACCATGCACAACTTGCCAAATAAAGCTGTCAAAATAAAAATTAGAAAAGTAATGAAAACTTCTTTATCTCTCTCCAATTGCTCTTTGAATTTAATAAACTTTGTAGAGAAATTTTAGGTTCGTTGAAAAGTGGATCAGAAATTGTAGAATTCCCATGTGTGCACCTCACAAGTAAGTTCCTCTATTACTAAATATCTTGTTTTTAGAATAAAATGAGAGCCAGAGAAGTATTACATTGGTAGGATGCATTTTGTTTGTGTTTAACCTGAGTTTGCTTCCCAGAATCACCTATTGTCTTCTGAGCACAGATGATCACTAAGTACAGAGAAGGAGGAGGTATCCTCTCCCAAAAATATTTAGATGAAAACGTAGTAGTAGGAAAAGCATTAATAACCGAGTCTTAATATTTCTGGCCACTGTGGTGGTCTAAACTAATTTCTTCTTTCTTCTAGAAATGAGTCAGAGATCTATCCATAATCCACAGATAGAAACAGTAGGAAGATTATTTGTTTTTGTAGCAGTTGAAAACAATCACAGAGAATGTTGGGTAAACAGAATTTCTCTCTTAGTATTATTTCCTTTCACTCCTCTCCATAAGGAGCACTGAGATTGGTTATGGTTTTGTATATCCAGGTTGTTTATTTTATTCTCTCCACCGCTAAAGAAATAAAGGAAATTCCAAAAATAACAACAAAACATCATTTTTAGAAAAAGAAATAAGTTAAACCGTGTGCAAAAGCAGAAAAATGCTTCATTTGTCATTTTGAACTAAAGAATGAATTGCTTTTAAAAAACGATTTTCCCAGAAGAAAAGCATAAAGCACAAAATTGGAGGAGGTAACATAAAAGAGTTAAGTAAAGATGCGATTATAGAACTTAAAAAGTTAAAGTATCTCAACAAATATATAAATCAAAATATTCAAACTTAAATAAAAAAGAACATGGAAATCTTCATCAACTATATTGGTTAATTGATGACCTTTCTGTGATGCCAAGTCAGAGGAGAGCATTTTGGGAAACATAACAAGTGACTCCATATTTCTGAAGCACGTTATAAATTCAAGATGTAATCATAATAAAGCTTAATGAAAGCTTCCTGAGAAATATAATGGGTGTAAATGAAAGTTTAATGAAAAATAGACTCCATTAAGAGAAAGAATCAAAATAGCAAAAACTCCAGAAAATACATAGAGAAACAAAAAAGAATAGACATTGTATATCAAATCAATATCTATATCTTTATCAAATTAAAAGGCTATTGAAATACCATAAATATCTTAATTTCTAAATATAAATGACCTATACAGAGATGCACCATTGCTAAATTAGCCAAAGTCAAACATACTGTTTGTGAGAACTAGATGTGATCTCAGATACATTATACCTTTCATTCAATCATAACTGGGAGTGAATCTCTGAGGCAAATCCAGTGATATCTCTTAATGAGGGCTAGGAGGATGTATTTCAAACAAAAACAAAATAAAACAAAAAATTAAACAATAAAAATATGAAATTCCCATGGGAAACTCTAACGTAACATATAAAGTCATCTCTTTCAGTCTTTCCACAAAGTTTACAAAGCAGAAAATACTATAAGCTAATTATAAAATTACGGTACTTATTTCTATTTGTAATGACTTAACATTGCCATTGAGGACTAGAGAGATAGTACAGTGTATAAGGAGATTGACTTATATGCATCCAATCTGGTTTTATTCTCCAGCATCTCATATTATTCCCCAAGTCTACAAGAGTGATCTCTGAACACAGAGTCAGGAATAATTCTTGAACTTGAAGGAGTGCTCTCAAAATCAAATGAATTAATAAAAATAAAAGTTTTCATCTAATAGTAACTACTTGTAAAGTTATAATTCATATTGACTGAAAACAAAGGTATTTTCAAAAAAGCAGAAAATAATAGTGTTTATGTTCACAATGAAGTATATTTTATAGTATATTTTATAGTCTATTTCCTGGGATTGATGAATTTTTTTGTGTTGTATGTTTTAATGGGTTTAGACAACTTTTCATTGGCTATATCAGCAATGATTATATCATACATCACAGACTTAGTGAGTGAAAAATCTTTATTTCATTCCATCTGTTGAACTTCTGGGAACAATTTTTGGATTTATCTAAACTTTTCCAAAGTCATATAGATGAAATTATACATTGTAATTTTTATTTGACTTAGTTCAGTGGTAATATGTATTCCAAATTCACTATATGTTTGTGCCTTTGATACTGTTTATACAGTTTTAATACTGTTTTTGTACTGTTTATACTGAATTATCCTGATTTGCATTATTGTTCATGAAGTTATTTCATTTTACAAATAAAAATTTAAGCAAAATAATCTAAAATTTTTGGTTTGAAGAAAATCTTTGTAGATCAAAATATAGCTGAAAAAAGTATGTTTCAAATTTCATATGTAGCATTAATATGCACACTAATTTTCTGTTATTATGATATATACTAATTTATTTTTGATTATAGAAAAATCAGTAGTCATTTAATTTTAAAATATTATAATTAAACACATTTTTCATTTAAATATATTAAAGATATTTGAGCAACGTCTATATTGATCCTAAATAACTGAATTTGCAATTTGTAAAATGTTGAACCTAGTTTCTCTAGTATATGTATAGATAAAACAAATCTTTGGCCATTTAAAATTTACTTTGATTCTTGGGTTCAAAAGTAACAATAAAAGTAAATGTTATGGGGCCGGAACAGTGGTACAAGCAGTAAGGCGTTTGCCTTGCAGGCGCTAACCTAGGATGGACCGCTGTTTGATCATCAAATGTCCCCCAAGTCAGGAGTGGTTTTTTATATCCAGGAGTAGCCCCTGAGCGTCACCAGGTGTGGCACAAAAAGAAAATAAAGGAAAGATAAAGAAGTAAATGTTATTTTTTGCATAAGACTCCTAATTATTTTAAATGCTTTGAATTTTTAGGACATAATCGTGTGTATAAAGAGATGGCATAAAATTTTATTGGGATTCAATCTGGTTCTATTGCTTGTTTTTTCTACTGAAATTCAAGTCTAATTTATTTTGACATGTCTAAATTTAATATATTTGCAAATCAGTACTAATTAACTCTTCTTATATCTACTGTGAGAGAATTTAATGAAAATAAGAAAGGAAAGTAAAACACCCACTGGAGATTATATTATTTGTAACCTTAAAGTAATTGCAAAAGGGAAATACAACTTTATATATATATATATATGTATAAACATATATATTAAGCAAAAATGTTTTTAAAACACTTGAATCACGAGAAAGTTCACTGACTGGAAAATTAATAAAGTAACAGATAGATTCTGCATCTTTTACTCTTATATTGGAAGCCTAATTGCTGTGACTTTTGCTTTGACTCAGATTCAAATACTTTTGAAACTTATAATCAAAAGTCATGAATAATAGTTTTTATATTCAGAAACTGCTTGAAAGCATAATCCATACTGTAGAAAATTTTTTTATAATTCTAAGTAACAGAGTTTGTCTAATTCCTCAGTCATTGGCATTCAACTCAAAAATTAGAGAAATTTAAATTAAAGTAATTTAATTCATAGTTGCGACTCCAAAATCAAGTACATTTCAAATAGCATTAAAAACTAGAAGTGAGTCTATTCAAGAAATGGTGTTGGAACAATTGGATAACCACATGTAAGAAATAAAAGATAATCCATATCTCACACCTTACACAAAAGTGAATTCACCATGGATCAAAGACCTTGAGATCATATCTGAATTCACAAAGTTCATTGAGAAAAGTATGCAAGAACACTCCAAGATTTAGACTTCAAATAAGTCTTCACTGATAAGTTGCCAATGGCAAGGTTTATCTGAATTCAATCTGAATAAATGGTACATCAAACTAAAATGTTTCTGTATGGCAAAAGAAACACAGGACATTTGCTCTCAAACACATCAGATAAAAAATTAATATCTAGGATATACAAATTACTCACAAAGGTAAACATCATAAAACATTAAAGAAATAACACATCCAAAAATGAAAAGAGGAAATGAACAGACACTTCTATAAGGAAGACCATTAGAGTGCAGAGTCACATGAAAAAAAAAATGTTCTGGGCCACACCGGGAGGTTACTTCTGGATCTACACTCAAAAATCACTCTTGACAGACTTGGGAAACCATAATAAAAGTCAGGGATTGAACTGGGTTAGCTGTGAGCAAAGCGAACACTCTACCCACTGTGCTATCACTGCAGCCCCATTTTAATCTCTTTATTCTGAAGAACTATTATGCAAGGAACATTATTCATACTGGACTTTAACAGATTAAATTATGAAATTTAACTGATACCATAAAAACTATTTAAAGATAATTATTACATACAATTTATTTTTAATGTAGATGTGTATTATATACAGAAAGATTGCGACAAAGATATTACTATTCAACTTTTCAAGAAAAATCTAATTTTGCCTTTGCAATTTGGGCTATAGCTATGAAGTGTTTTTATCAATAAAATGAGAGGTGTGTGGGTGGTGCATGTTTGTATGTGTGTACATGTAAGTAGAATATGCTATTTTGAGATAAACTCAAGAAATAATAAGGAATCTAGTCTAGTTCTTAGTGTACATGTATGGTTTACTTACTTAGGTATGTTGAATATGAAATATGAAGGAACATTTTATTCGTTTGTTTCCATATATACTATTCTGACCATCAACTGAATGTGTAACGATAAAGAAAGTTTCAATGTTCTCTTTTCCTTGACTTTACCTTGACTCGATGGTACAGTTTTCTTTCTGAATTTAAGCCTCTTATTTCCCTTCATTTTATTTTATTTTATTTTTGAACCACATTCGGTGAGACTCAGAAGTTACTCCTGGCTATGTGCTCAGAAATCGTTCCTGGTTTGTGGGGCCAAAAAGGATGCCTGGGATTGAACCCATGTCCATCCTGGGTAGGCAAGGAAAATACCCTCCTACTGTTCTATTGCTCGAGCCCCTCTTCTTTCCCTTTATTAAAACATTTATGTAACAAAAACTAATATCATAGATTTTTTCCTGCCCAATAAGATATAAATATATTTCCTCCATCCCACTGCCCAGTTTAACAATCTAGACATATTTTAGAATCTAAGAGCCACATTTCCGAAAAGTAATTATCAAGGAAAAGAGAGCTCTTGCTTCTCAGCTTCCATGGTAAGGCACACGCTAACTTTTGATGTTTCATGCTTCAATAGTTGTAAATCTACCTTGGCTGTGATTTACTTTTCATTTGGGTAAAGATATTTAGCAAATACAGATGGTCAGTAATCCCTTAACCCTGATCTTTTTTTTTTTTTTCAGCAAAAACTGAGCTCAGAGTTTTGGCTTTATTCAGTTATTTCCTTATCCACCTAAATTTAGTGCATACCTAGGTTGGACAGAAGCAATAGTGAACTCAGTGAAACCTATGGAAGTACTCTTCATCTAGTGCATTTATTTATGGACAATTCTAAATTGTTTGGGCTAGAGTTAAAGTATATGGGGTATTTGCTTGCTTTCCATCCACCCAGGATCAATTGTCCACATCCCACATCACTCTCTTAGCCTAGTCAGGAATGATACTTGAAAGTAGAGCCAGGAATAAAACCTGAGCACTAGCAGTGGTCTAAAAACAAGCAAAAAAATTAAAATACAAGCAAATTGGTGTTTTTAAGGCCATTGGTGGGAATTGTCGAGTCATTTTCATTTTAGAATATAATTCATGATCCATAATACAGGCATAAGAACTGTAGGCAGTGAACAAGAATTCTATCATATACCAAGATCAGTCACATAATTTTTATGGGCTTTATATGAATGTTCCTCATGTAAGCTACTAAATTTAGAGGATAACTAGCACACATGAGAAATATCTGTTCTCGAATCAAATTTTTCATAATGACAGTTTAGTAGTCAAACATATTGTAGAAGAGTTACAATAAGAAACTGTAATTAAAAGAAACAGTGATAATATTATTAAGTTTACATATGACAGTTCTGATTAGTATTATCACCTTAGTCTATTATGAGATAGTACCCTCCTCTATGCTCAAAAAAATACTTTGCTTTTATCAAAGCAAGTTAACTTTGATGAAAATTAAGATGATTTTAAGTTCAAATAGTGAATAGATTTATATAATAAGGTGAGAAATTGAACCTCTAATGTAAAAAATTTACATGTTGGATGAGGGAGATTGCTCAAAGGCTGGAGGAGCACATACTTTGTATGTAGAAGAACCAGATATTATACATTAAATTGTATAGTCCCTCAGAAAGAAGTGTAGAGTAGTTGTTCCCTAGTATGGCTGAGGGCAGTTCAAAAACGAAGCAAAACAAAAAGAAGAAAACAAAATTACGGGGCCCGGGATAGCATGGAGGTAAGGCGTTTGCCTTTCATGCAAAAGGTCATCAGTTCGAATCCCAGTGCCCCATATGGTCCCCCGTGCCTGCCAGGAGCAATTTCTGAGCATGGTGCCAGGAGTAACCCCTGAGCACTGACGGGTGTGACCCAAAAACCACACACACACACACAAAAAAAAAGAAAACAAAATTATGCACACACACACAAATACATATAACCTAGAATTAGGGTTTTTTTGACTTACACAGTTTGACGGTAATATAACGTAACATTAAAATGACTATGAATGTCTACAAAACTTAGGTTTTCAAGGCTCTTTTTTATTCTGTGGTATTCAATAAAGAGTATATTTTAGCAAACTGATACCCTGCACAAGATTACAAAATAATAATTTTGTAAGTATTTTCTTATTTTTTAAACAATCACAATTTAATCATTTATTGGTCTCTGGGCCATATCCTGTGGTGCTCAGGGGCCACTCCTGCACTCCTGGCTCTGCACTCAGAAATTGTTCCTGGCAGGTCTAGTATGCCTGGAATACAACAGAGTCTCCTGGGTCACTCTCATGCAATGCAAGCACATTATAGCTGTCCTATCTCTCCGGTCCTTAATTTTACAAGTATTCTCTTAAGCATATTGTCTTACACTATATATATGTAGTGTATATATCTATATACATGATTTTTTTCGAGTTGTAAAGTAAAACATTATATCCTTAGTAAGCTTGTGAAATTTGTGTAGTCGGGATTGAAACCATAGGACTGGATTATGCCACTTTAATTCAAAAATTATTTGCACTGAATATCAATAAAATAAAGCTATGTACCCTACTGTATATTATTCTTGAGCTCTGATTTCCCATAGACACAATGCAAAGGAGAATGGAATCTTTAACAATAATTTTAGTATGAAAAAAATCCCTTTTAAATTCAAATAATGAATTTAAAATGAACTGTTTGAACACGATTCCTTTGTTGCTGGAAGACTAACTTCACTTGTTATATGAGCAAATGTCAAACTATACATAACCTTGAAGATGTGAAGGAGGCATTAAATCCCAGGATGATACAGAGGGAGCCTATGAAAGCAGTAATGAAGGATTGTCACAGTCATTCTTATAATAGTTAAAGAGGGAAGAATCTATTATCTTTGAGACAAGAGTTTAGCAGAGCCGTAAAAGACAGGAAAGGTTATCTTTAGAAAACTCAGCTCTCATATCGACCAATAAATTTAAATTAAAATAGAAACAACCTTAGGAACTAAATTATGCTCCCAGTACATTAAACAGATTTTTCATTTTTATAATTTGAAATAAAGAGAGGGGATTTTCTTTAAAATATTGTACTTCTGAATTGAATACCTTTTTTTCTTTAAAGTCCCAAATTCAATATGTGTGGTTTGTATATGAAGAATATCAATGTTCTTCAATGCAAATTAAGCTAAATTTCCCTAATAAATGAAATCCAGAATAAAAGTACTCACTTATCAATTATTTGGTTTTTTATAACATTTTGTACTGTATTAAAATAGGCTATGGTGTTTTAAATGATGTGATTTCACTTTAATTGCATAAAAGAGGTACATGTTAATCTTTGTAGGTATTTATACATTTTATTTCAGCTTCATAATTCAATATGTCTCTTAATATTATTTTAAGAATAAATTATACTGTTCAAATGTATTTTAGAGTAATTCATATTTACCAAGTCTATTTCATTATAGTTTGCTAATCTTATTTGATATTCTTAATTTTTATTACTCATTTTTTCTTCTCACATTTTCTTTTTAAATTTTTTTCCATTTTATTGGAGGGCCATATTTTATAATACTGTTAGTTATTTGGCCATACATGCAAAGTTCCAAAATAACCACCACCACCACCACAGATGTTTTAACTTGAATCAAAAAGCTATTTGATATAAAATATTTTCTTCATATAAGGGGTATTATTATTTTTAAGAAATTTCACTTGTGTTGGTATAAATATTTGGGTTGGATATAGTGCATTAAATAATAACGGATATTGAAAATGACCAAATATTTTGCTGAGTTAGTAAATTAGCAACTTGTTTAAGAGATTGACAAAAAATGATTAGGAACATCTTATGCTTCTCTATTTTATAAATGTAACAATGACTGTTAAATTTCTTTGTTTGAAAATTACAATTTAAAATACATAAATATTTAAATGAATATAAAATTGACATTAAAATACATTTAATAATTAACTCAATATATATTCTCTTAAAAATGACAGTATACATGTTTATATTGGTAACTTTAATTTTTAAATTATTGTTTTGGTAAAATTTTTGTTAAATTGTATAAAATACAGCATTTTACACTTAAAATCAATATTCACATTTATACTTTATGATCTATTCTAGACATGTTGACCTTTCCTTGATATTTACCTCTAAAACTGATGACAAGTAAATCCCCGTGTGTTTAAATCTTAGTCTATCATCCAGCGATGAAGGTCAAATAATATTCTACCAAATGCTACTGCATTTGACCTACAGAAGTCAATCTATTCTCAAAGAATAGTATGTGTTTGAATAACTTAGTTTTTTTAAATAATTCTGTTGGATTAAATGAAAGATAAATAAAACATAATCCCTGAATACAAGAAATATAACTATCTTCAAAAAATCCATATGTATAACTAAAACCTTGTTGAATATGTGCACAAGAAAACAGTGAATGTGAGTCTCAAATGTCATTAATGGAAGCAACCTTGACCAAAACCAAAACTAGTGCTCTGAAATGTATTGCTAGACATATATAAAAATCATGCTTCAAGAGGTTGTTGAACTATATTGATTAATATTTGAATATTTAAAAGATAGGTCCTTTGGGGGATATAGAATACATATCTGACATATAATGATGGTCTGAAAATTCAAGCCTATGTAAATGATGACTTGACTGACAGGATAGACTTTTAAAACTCGATGAATATACTTTCTTTTTCTTCACTTGAGGTAAAACTATGGTAGAAGGTTTTTCTAACCTTATACGCCTTTCTCATTTTTTAAACAAAAGCATTTCACCTGATCAAATTCATGTATCTTATGATTCTATTTGATGCACAATTTCTAGAGAACAAAGCTACTTTGAATATAATGGGATAAAAATTAAATAAATATTTTGAAATATACAAGTTAAATTCAAAATATTTGAGTGATTTTCGCAAGACATTAGAAAACAAAATATTTTTGGAAAATCAAGTTCTAGAGAAAACAGAACAATTTAAATTAATATGAAGTTATAATTATATTAGTTTCTAATATATCAATGTTTAAATAAAAATTGTATATTTAATCACATGGAGCAATAAATATAACAGATAATTTAGAATAGGGGTCTCAAACTCAATTTACCTGAGGGCCGTAGGAGGCAAAGTCGGGGTGATCCTTGAGTGCAAAGTCAATAGTAAGCCTTGAACATTGGGGGGTGTGACCCAAACAACTAAAACAAAACAAAACAAAAAAAGATTTCTCTAGAGCAGAGCCATAAAATGTTGTATGGAGGGCCGTTTGCAGCCTGCAGGTTGCAAGTTTGAGACCCCTGATTAGAGGGTTATTATAAATGATTATTTAAATGCATTAAGGTCAAATATTTAATAAATATAAGACACATAATATTAGTATGAGTAGAATTAACATTTCTTTCAGGTTGTTGACTATAGGAATATACAAATTCCTGATATTAGTGATGGATGTGCTTATGCAAAATATTTTACCAATAAGAGTAATTTTTAAAATAAAACCCCCAATATTGCATATTTTTGTCACACCCATCTAAATAAAAAAATTAATTGCTGCATCAAAATATAACTGTTGATTTTTTTACATTATTCTGTATATTTTGCTTAACATAGAAAAGCTCACTCTTTTTTATTTAATTCATGTCAGACCAACCAAAAGAAAATCTAGTTTTAAAGTTATAGATCCCTCCCTGGGAATTTCACCACCCAGAAAAGATTTACGCATAATATGGGACCACATGTGGACACCTTGTTATTTCCTTTATAAAGAAAAATAATCAGACAAAAAATATTTGAAATAGGAAAAGGAAAAATAGGCATAACAGAATTAAATATGTGAAAGATTTGACTTTTCAGTCATATTTATGTTTTTTCTAACCTACTAATTACCTGCCATCAGACACTTTCTTGACAACCAGATTTTAAATTGAGTATATATTTTTAAAGCATTTATTGTAATTTTTATAATCTACTTATTGGTATGTGTACTTTCATAATTTTAAAAAAAGATAATAAGGCCATTGTTGCATTCTAGAAATTGAGCAATTACCAATAGTTCAACATTTAAATATATTCCTAACAAAAATATCATAATTTGTTTTCCCTTTCTAGGTAAACTGGAAAATTAGAATTGCTTCACCAGATAGTAAATATCACCTTTTAACCTATTAATGGTTTTCAGCAATGCTAGTTTGTAGCTCAGGGCTGTCATCTCTATTTGTTGACATGTTTCAGTCTAATTTTCTTTCACTTTAGTTATCAAAATGACAATTCTTTTCAGGTAAAATGGAGAAAGTATTCAACTGTAATCACAAAGTCAAACTTTAGCTGCAATTTAGACAATATTTATTTAAAATATGTGACATTAATAAAATATGCTGTAATAACTAAAAATAAGTTTTAAATTGCTAAAATGTTTATCTAGGATGCATATTTAATTTTATAAAAATGGATCGTTATGTTTCAAAATTAATTTAATCAACCTCACCAATAATTATTTCAAATTGAAAGTGTTTTATACTATTGAATCACTATTTAAAATAATTAGTATTAGATATTCAACAAGCACTAAGGCATTTTAAAATGAAATTAGGAGGCTGGAGAGATAGCACAGCAGTAGCGTGTTTGCCATGCTTACGGCTGATCCAGGCCGGACCTTGGTTCGATACCTGGTGTTCCCAATGGTCCCCAAATCTAGGAGTAATTTCTGATCGCATAGTCGGAACTAACCCCTGAGCATCACCAGGTGTGGCCCAAAAACCAAAAAATGAAAAAAAATATAATAATTAAAAACTTAAATTCTCTAAAACTACATATTTAAAAACCTAGTTTATCAAACCACTACAATTTCTCTTCTCGTCATTATTAGAGAATGATCCAAATGTAGTAATATAAGAAGGAAATATTATGTTATTTATTTATTGCTATGTGTGGACATTTACTTCAAATTTTAATGGAAAGTGACACTAGATAAAATTTTTATCTCCTGGGGGCCAGGCGGTGGCGCTGGAGATAAGGTGCCTGCCTCGCCTGCGCTAACCTAGGACAGACTGCGGTTCTATCCCCCAGTTTCCCATATGGTCCCCCAAGCCAGGAGCGACTTCTGAGCGCATAGCCAGGAGTAACCTCTGAGCGTCACCGGGTGTGGCCCAAAAAACAAAAAACAAAACAAAACAAAAAATTTGTATCTCCTCATACTCTTGGCTCAAGATTCTATGAATGTGGACTTATGCTATTTTCCCCCATTTAATGCATGATCTGAAATGAATATATTTGTATTCTATGTTGGAAATAGAAATTTAAATTTGTTATGTCCTTGAAGCAAATTATGAAGTCATTGCCAATCTAAATCATGAACTTTGAATTGTCATATAGAAAAAAAATATAGCTTGTGTTGTTAATATTCGTTGAAACAACATAACATGGGGTCTGCTTTTTCAGTACCCTTCCTGTCTTAATTAATCAAATTACCCATTTTTCATCTGGTACTTCAAAATTTTAATATTTATAAACAACTATTAAAAATAAGGAAGGGCTGGAGTGGTGGTGCAGGCAGTAGGGCATTTGCCTTGCACGGGCTAACCAGGAAGGACCTTGGTTTGATCTGCTGATATGTCATATGATTTTCCAAGCCAGAGGAGATTTCTGAGTGAATAGCCAGGAGTAACCCATGAGCATCACCAGGTGTGGCCCAAAAAACAAACAAAAATATAATAAGGAAAAGGAAATTGGGTCAGAAGAATGATAGATCCAAGGGCAGAGCTCACGCTCACATGAGAGAAGTCCAAGTTCAG
>PVKC010006422.1:0-31091 GCA_004027635.1 Crocidura indochinensis
TGCAAAAGATCATGGATTCGAACCCCGGTGCCCCATATGGTCCCCCGAGCCTGCCAGGAGCAATTTCTGAGCATGGAGCCAGGAGTAATCCCTGAGCACTGCCGGGTGTGACCCAAAAAAACAAACAAACAAAACAAAAAATTAAAATATCAGGGGCCGGGCGGTGGCGCTGGAGGTAAGGTGCCTGCGCTAACCTAGGACGGACCGAGGTTCGATCCCCCGGTTCCCCATATGGTCCTCCGTGCCTGCCAGAAGCGACTTCTGAGCGAATAGCCAGGAGTAACCCCTGAGCGTCACCGGGTGTGGCCCAAAAACCAAAAAAATAAAATAAAATAAAATATCATTAGGAAGAAAAAAATCCCTATGTTTCAAGATAAATGCAGAGATTTCTAGTGATTTGGTTCATGGGCAAAAAAGCAATCAAGTGAAGCCTTCAGCTCCAGTCTTACTCATTTCTTACTGCTGGAATTTCCTTCTATGTTCTTCTCGGTGGAAGACTAGATTGGGAGATGGTAGAGACCATAAACTAAATTTACTCAGTCAGTGGAGTCTGGATTTACTAAGCCAGAGCATAAAGTGAATTTACTTGCTCAGTCTTTTAGCCAACTGAATTTTCAGTTGGTGGAGCAACTGGCTGCTTTTATCTCTTTGCTGTCTTGTGTCCTTGGGTTTTCTGGGCATCTTTGTTGATAATTGTAGTTGTTGTAGTACAATGTTGAGGTGACTGTTGATCTTGTGTCTTGCCTCCTTGATGCTTTCTCTGCTTCAGTCACTCTGGGCTGTGTGGTGAGAACATTGAGGGATTATGGTGTAGAACCTGGATACAAGTTTGACCTCATGGTTCTCTTATGTTTGCACAGCCTCGTGAAGCACCTTCCATCATTTCTCATGCCCAAGAGGTGTAGACCCATTAGTCAGCATGGAGAGTAAGATAGGAACCACATGTCTCTGGTCAGGCCAACACAGTTGGGCCTGACCTTTGGGGGAGTATACTCCAATCCCTCATTCTTTGCTGCTCTCTCACTAGCTCCATCATTCTGTACGCAATTGCATAATAAGCACAATTCCCCCCATAAAGTTCCCATAACACACCATCAAAGAAATTGAAGCTTATGTTAATTTGATAGCCTGAGTCATACTTTATTTTGGAAATGATCCAAATTCAATATTTATGCCGTGTACTCTATGGCCAAAGTGCATAAGTTTTTTTAAAAAATTTTTCAGAAATAAGCTTGCTGAATCATCACAGGATTTTTTTTTTAATTTTGAATTTGTTTGTTTTTTTCAAGCCATTAGAATTCTGGATATAATTGTCCAACTGATTTGGGGTACTCAGAGTCCACCATGGGTGAAGAACATAGTCAACAGCTCTTCCCATTAGTATAATACCGTGGTGGCAACAATTTCAGACTTGTTTTTGTGGAAAGGGTAGACTATTATAAAGTATTTGAATAAACACTTAACCACTTGGGAACAATTTTTTGTTATAATGAATATTGTTAACAGAATGTTAATAGTTACAATACTTAATTTGTTTGTTTCTGAAACCACACCTCATGGCCACTCCTGTCAGTACTCGGGGACCATCTGGGGATTTAACTTGAGTGAGCTGCATACAAGGCAAGTGATTAACCTCTGTACAATCTCTCCAGTCTGATTTTTTTTTAATATTAGTTGAAGGGGCTACACCCATAGGTGCTCAGGGTTTTCTTCTGGCTCGGTGCCCAGGAAATAGTACTTAAGGGGACCAGATAGGGTGCTGGATATTTGAATTAGGATCAGCCACATGCAAAGTGCCAGTAATGTTCTCCTTTAAGGGGAGGGGAGAATGATAAAGTAATGCACTGTTTTTTCTGGAATACTTTACAGTTTTTTAATTCAATTTATTTTTATTGTTCAGGGGTCAGTCATGGTCATGTCTAAGGGCCATCAAACCCATACCTGATTGGGGAAGGGATACTCAATGGTGGGCCTGGCATCTGACAAGTGACTTCTACTCCTTGTGCCACTTTCCCAACCTGATGTCATACTTTTGATTGTCTTTGCACCAGCAGAAATGAAGTGACAAAGGACTAATCAAAGAGCAGAAAGCCTGATAGATGGCAGACAATTGGGCAGCTGCCCACACATCCAAGGTCAGGTGTGATTTAAGATTAATATCTTTATATGGTTATAAATATGTCTGTAATTGGATTTCAGTCATCAAATGTACACCATCCTTCAACAGTGTAACTTTTTTCCACTGCCAGTGTTCTTTATTTCCCTCCCCCATCCCACTGCCTGTCTTTGGGACAGGCACTCTATTTCTCTCTCTCTCTCTCACTATCATTGTCATGACAGTTGTCAGTGCAGTTATTTCTCTAACTGCACTCACCACTCTTTGTGGTATGCTTTGTATCATGAACCGATCCTTCCAGCCTGTATCTCTATTGTATCTGGGTGTTATTACAATGCTATTTTATTTTTCTTAAATACCACAGATAAATGAGACTATTCTCTCTCCCTCTGACTCGTTTCACTAAGCATTATAGTTTTTATGTCCATCTTTATCGTACTCTCATAGCATATAGCTCCAGCCTTTCTCTTTCCAGATACTGTTTTATTTTTAAGGAGTAACACTACTCTATGCTCTTGAATAGCCTCCAGTTGATCTCAGCTCTCTGAGTCCTAACTCTGAAACTCAAGGGAACACTGCCTGTGTGTCTATACTGAATGTTCTCAGTAAGTTTCCCTATGGAGTTTCCCAAGAACAAGACTGGAAGTGTGAAATTCAGTTCCTTGTTGTTCAGTTAGCATTTATCAGGAACCAGCTGGGTCCTGACCCAATTTAATTGGTATGCAGTATCATTGAATTTCCTTTGTTTTAAGGGGAGTCACAGCAGTGTCCAGGCTCAGTGGCATTTGGAGCCATATTGGATGCAGGGAACAAATCCAGAACATTACACTAGTTACCTCTCACTTGAGCCATATTCCTGGCCCTTCTTTCATTTTGTCCATGAATTTCCAATGAGAAATCAGTGCATAACACTTAACAAATACCTTTGGAGGGGGGCAGTGAGAAAGTACAATGGATTAAATACTTTCCCTGCATGCAGACTAACTGGATTTGATTCCTGGCACTGCTTATCATCCTGAACCCTGCCAGAAGTGATCTTTGAGCACAGAGCCAGGAATAATCCCTGAGCACTGTCAGGTGTGCCCCCCCAAAACAAACAAACAAACAAACAAAAAACAACCAAACAAACAATCATACACACACACAAAAAAACCCCAACAAACCAAAAAGGGGGGGGGGATTCAAATACCAAAAAGAAAAATATTTCAATCGGGGAAAGGGTAACTTCTAAGTGATTCTCAGGAGTACTGGTGCTTGGGATGGCTTTAGCATCATCCCACCATCCTGGCTGGTGATTCAATACAAGGACCAGAGGGTGTGGCATTGCTCAGATTCTATGGGATTGGGTAAGTACCATGACCCAGGCCACCCCAGAGGTGTTGTAAGTCTTCATTGTCTCACCCAGCAATGCTCGGAGAATCATGTAGTGCTAGGAACCAGGTGAGATGTGTGCTAACACGCTCCTTGAACTCTATATTATCTCCTGACCCTCTAACAGATATCTTGCTGAGCATCTTCAGCAATGGAGTTTTCATAGTAGTAAGGCAAAGGATGGACAGGTCTTTAGCTGCCAGGAAAGGGTACTCTGGAGAAATCACAGGGAACCTTGAAGAATTAGTAGGTTTTTGTCTGGCAGAGAAGATGGATTTCTAGTTAATGAGGTTTGGTTTCTATAGCCTGTGAAGAAATGAAAGTTCCAAAAAAAAGATCTCAAAGATCACAAGAGCATAACTAAAGAAAGTAGTGTGAAGGCAGAGGCATTATCAAGATAGAAACAAAACCTTGGAAGGTGCCAAACTTCAGAAATCACCTTTACAGTTGGCTTCAGTATGTATTGATGATCTATGAAGGAACAACAGCATTGCCTTTTACTTCCTTCTCTCTACTGATTCTCTCAATAGATGGCAAAAGCATTATATGCACATATATACATATACACACAATATTATAGATAATCAAAACATAGACAGTTGAGGGCTGATAGTACAGCAGATTGAGCAACCCTGGTTTGATCTCGAGCATCACTTATGGTCCCCCAATCTCTGTCAAAAGTGATTCCTGAGTGTAGAGCCAGGAATAATCCCTGGATACAACTAAGTTTGCTTTCCACACTACCCACCAGAATTTAAAAGTGTTTTTGTTATCTTGCATGTTTCATTAAATGCCATGTATGAATATATCATACAGTATGTATGGCTTTTTCCTGTGGATTTTCCTGTGGACTTTGCTTAGTATGACCCTCCTTCAGTTCTGTTTACATTGTAACAAAATTCAAGATTTTACCTCTTTTAGCTAGGTAGAATTCCAATGTGTATATAAACCAAAACTTAACAAACTCTCACCTCCTCCACATTGTGCACTTGGGTTATTTTCTGGCTAGGTTTTGACTGCAGTGAACGTAGGTGTGCCTAGGTCTTTTGACATGAGTGCTTTTGTGGTCCTTAAATAGTGTGGATTTGTGACTTCATATGATAAATCTATTTTCAGTACTTTGAGAAAATCTCCATATTGTTAATTGGCTATGCACTGGATTTTTCCCTGCTCTTCTGCCAGCCTATGTTGTTCCTCATTTTTAAACATCTCTTGGAAGTTGAATTAACCAGTATTCCAGTCAGTGGGAGAGTTGACAAATACATGAGCTTGTCTCTGAGGAAACTATTAATGAAAGACTCATTTCTTGATCTTGATCATTAAATGCCCACATTCTACTACATATCAGGAGTAGCTTCTCTTTCATTTCCTGCCATATTTGACTACTTTTTCCTGCTCAGTGACAAAAGCCCCTCACTGTGCAGACGTTTTTGTACCTTTCTGATTCATATCCATGTTTAAGACTCCCTGAAAAATACCCTAAATTTAAGGAATCACTAACAAAATTTTTTTTGTTTTATTGTTGTATTTATTTATTTAGGTTGTAGCAATGGTGCTCCCTGTTCACATTTGACTCTGTGCTCAAGGGTTACTCCTGGCAATGCTTGGGTGCTAGAGATTGAACCAGGGCCAGTTGCATGCAAGGCAAATTAACACCTGTACTATCTCTACAAACTCTGATAAAAATTTTTCCAAAAGACATCCTAAGTATATCCAAATTAACTTGCAGAGAATATACTCTGTCATATAAAGGTCTGTGCTCTCAATAATTCTTCAGAGTAGCCTTGCCAATGCTCACACATCTGTTTCAAACTAAAGAATTGCTAGTTGATCTAGGAGCACCCTTTACTGATCTAATGTGGAAGTTTTCAAAAGTAACAGTGCCTAGATTTTCTGTGACTGATTTAATTGGTCTGGAGGTCACCTAAGAATTGAGTTTTTTTTTTTTTAATTAAAGCTCCACCAGTAATTCTATGGTGCAGCTAAGTTTGGAAGACACAATACCAGTGGCCCAGAGGAGAGGCTTACTTTAGTATTTGCTAGTTTGGGGCAGAATAAAAGGACCAGGTAGTGGGTAGAGGGCAGAGCAATATTATAGCAAGCAGGATGCTTGACCAGAAGATGGCCAACAGGAGTTCGATCTCCAGCACTCCATAGGGCCCCCTGAGACCACCAGGAGTGAGCCCTGTGTTCAGAGTGAAAGTAAGTGCTAAGCACTAACAGAACAAACAAAGGGACAAGGCAATCACCAGATGAAACCCTGCTACTTCCTTGGTTCTCAGGAGGCAGAGTCCCTGGGCTGTTTTGGAATCCTGAGTCTTCTTTCAGTCTTTTCCTGTCAGTCCTTGTTGCACTAAACAGAGAAGAAATGAGCATTGGCATTGTTTTCAGTAATGGGGAAATTATAGTTGACTTTATTTAGTGTTTAATTTTGGATGGAAACTACAGTAAGTCTTTTTGTTTGTCTTTGGGCCGCATTATGGTCTATTCCAAATGTACAGCTTGGGAGCCTCTCTTGGTGGTATTTTGGGAACCAGGCAGTGCCAGAGATGAAATAGGGCTCCCATACACATAGCATGAACTCCATCCCTGTGAATCAACTTCCTGATTCCTAGACTGTAATAATTCTTTACTGTCAATGTAGAGAGGTAACTATTTCTCAGTAATCATATTATTTAAGTTATTTGGGGAAGAAGTTTATGGTCATTTATAAATATTTGTTGACATGGAGCCTCAATGATCTTTCCACTGACTCCTTTATTTTGGGGGAACCCAATGTAAATCTTCTTTGGGTCTTTAAAACATTTTGCTTTTTATCCTGCTTGCCTCTTAATCCACTATACCATGGATTCCATCATATCACTGCTAAATTCTTTAAGAATCCATATTTTCTTTTCTTTTTTTTTGGGGGGGGGTGGGCCACACCTGGCAGTGCTCAGGGGTTACTCCTGGCTGTCTGTTCAGAAATAGCTCCTGGCAGGGGCGGGGGACCATATGGGACACCGGGATTTGAACCAACCACCTTTGGTCCTGGATCGGCTGCTTGCAAGGCAAACACCGCTGTGCTATCTCTCTGGGCCCAGAATCCATATTTTCTATGTGCACAAACACTGCCAAACTAGGTTCTGGCTCCATATATTCATGGAAATTATATTCACTAAGGATATTAATGCTTTGGGATGTAAATCCAAATCCAATAGCTTCTTACGTTTCAATTTGCCAGAATTGTAGTTATCTAATACTATTTAAAATTCTATAAAGTAATGATAATAAAATCGATATGTATCTAACACAAGAATCTATATTCAGGTAAGTAAAATACAAGTAAGGTGCTAAAGTGACAGTTCAGTGGGTAAATGTGTTTGCTTTGCATACATCAGGCCCAGGTTTCATCCCCAAAGCAGAAAGAACCAAAAAAGATTAATAAGTGAGTCTTGAGATGACCTTGGAGATAGGTGCATCTAAAACAGAACAGGTCTTTAAGAGAAATAATCTGGGGCCAGATTATAAGGGTGTTTGCCTTGCATGCAGAAGTATGGTGATTCAAATCCCAGCATCCCATATGGTTCCCAAACCTGCCAGGAATGATTTTTGAGTATAGAGCCCGGAGTAACCCCTGAGCACCATCAGGTGTGACCCCCCAAGAAAAGAGAGAAATAATCCAATTAATTAGGGGTGCTGACTAGGATCATAAAAAAATAAAGTTGATCACATACAAAAAGTATTATCTCAGAGGCATTAAAGGGTTTTTGTTTGCTTTCTAATGGGGAGGACACACTTGACAATGTTCAGTGTATACTCCTGGCTCTGAGCTCTGGGATCACTCCTGGCAGGCTCAAGAGACCATATGAGATGTCAAGGATGGAACCTGGGTCTACCATAAGCAAGGCAAGCACTCTACCTGCTATTGCTCTGGCACAGAATTAAAATTTTATTTTAAGAAAAGAATAAAATTTGGAGAAGATATGCATTTACTTGAATAAAGGAGGGAAATTCTTATGCAAATCAGGAACCCCAATATTTATAAAAAGAGAATATAGATATAACTGATTGCATTAAAAATTGTATATTGTGGACTGGAGCAATAACACAGTCATGGAACATTTGCCTTGACGTGGTTGATCTGGGATAAAACTGGGTTCGATCCCTGCATATCCCATGTAGTTCCCCATAGTCTGCCAGGAATGTTTTCTGAGCACAAGTCCAGGAGAAACCCCTGAGTGCTGCCAGGTGTGACCCAAAACAAAAAAACAAACAAAAAATTGTATATTGAAGAATACCAAAAGTCTGAAGACATAATTTAGGAACATATTAGTAATACATATAATAATTTAAACTTCTAGTATTCAAAGAATTTCTGAAAATTGACAGAAATAACAAAGAAGTCAAATTGTAGTGAGCAACGGACATGAATAAACATTTTATAGAAAAGAAAAATATAATGATTTAAAAAATAAAATGATTTATAAGATACCATCTTTCAGTAAATTTGGCACAACATAAAAGAGTTCTATTGATGTAATAGATGCATGAATTCCTGTGATCTTTAAGAATGCAATTCAGTTACATCCATTTGAATTGAAAGCAGATTTATCTCTGGCTTGAGATCTCACCCTTTGTAACCTGCATCCAAGAACTAAAAACACTGATATGTATCTATGGACAAATTTCTCTGCTAAGGTTTTTCTTATCCTTAATGTTCAAGGGGACATCATTGTTCTGTCACGTAGAGTTAGCAACTGGGTCCAGAAACACAACTTATAAACAATATTCTCTTCTGAATTGATATTACTCTTACTATTTATTATTCATTCATTTTTTCTTCTTTTTCTTTCTTCTTGTTCTTCCTCTTCCTCCTCCTTTTTCTTCTCCTTTCTTCTTCTTCTCCTCCTCCTCCTCCTTTTGCTTTTTCTCCTTCTCCTTCTCTTCCTTCTCCTCCTATTCCTTCTCCTCCTCCTCCTTTTCCTCCTCCTCCTCCTTCTCCTTCTCCTCCTTCTCCTTCTCCTCCTTCTTCTTCTTCTCCTCCTCCTCCTCCTCTTCCTCCTCCTCCGTCTTCTTCTTCTTCTTTGTTTTGGGGCCACACCTAGTGATGCTCAGGGGTTACTCCTGGCTCTGAGCTCAGAAATCACTCCTGACTTGGGAGACCATATGGGATGCCGGGGATCAAACCTAGGGGATCGTCCTAGGTCGGCCACATTCTGATAGTGGTTGGGTTGAGGACAATACCTAGAAGTAGCTTGGGCTACTCCTTGCAATGCTCAATGGGCCATATTTGGTACCAGGCATTGAACCAGGGTTACCTGGATCCTAATTTTATTTTATTATAAATTTGATTTGTTACATTGGTGTAGAAATATTTTTGTTTAAAACTGCCATTTATTATAGCTTGGATTTCCTCCCTTAGTTTTCAACTCTTTTTACTTTATGTCTATTGTTGCCATGTTATTCATGGATGGTGCTAGTGGGTTCCATGCACAATCTTTAGGGAAGACAGTTAACTAGCATTAGGGGTTCCTCAGTGGATTGCTTCCTTTCCTTTCCCTTTCGTTCCTTTCCCTTCCTTTCCTTTCCCTTCTGTTCCTTTCCCTTCCTTTCCTTTCCCTTGCCTTCCTTTCCCTTACCTTCTCTTCCCTTCCTTTCTTTTTCCTTCCTTTCCCTTCCTTTCCCTTCCCTTCCCTTCCCTTTCCTTTCCTTTCCTGTCTTACCAATTATGTATCATGCCTTCAAAAGTTCTGGAAATTATATTGATTGAACTGATCAAATTTTTAACTTTTGAACAGCAAGAAGGCCAAGTATCAGGGGAATTTAAATGATTGAAGCTTCTGTGGTAGGAAGTGGAGGAAACAGCAATATTTGTTTTAATGCCCTTGAGAATCCTGCAGAAAGAAAACTCTCAGAGGAACTGATAGCTGTGATCTCTCCATTTCTTCTACTCTTTTTCATCTGCTTCTCCTTCTCCTTCTGCTTTGTTTCCTTTTTCCTCCTCTTTCCCCTTTTCCTCCTCCTTCCCCTTTTCTTCCTCCTTTTCTCTTCTTCTCCTCCTCCTTTTTTTTTCTTTTTTTTTTTTATGGTTTTTGGGTCACACCCGGCAGTGCTCAGGGGTTACTCCTGGCTCCATGCTCAGAAATTGCTCCTGGCAGGCACGGGGGGACCATATGGGGCACCGGGATTCGAACCGATGACCTTTTGCATGAAAGGCAAACGCCTTACCTCCATGCTATCTCCCGGGCCCCTCCTCCTCCTTTTTAGTAGTGCTCAGGGAACCCAGAAGTAACTGTGAATTCCTCTAAATAGGTTTAATGGTTTAGTGCTTGGGTCAAGTCGTGTGCTGCTGCTCAGGCCCACCAGTGTGGAGGCACCAGAACATACCTAGAAATGTTTGGGGGGCCATATGGTGCTAAGGATTGAACTTGGGAACATGTATGCAACACATATCTTCCAACACTTTGAGGTATTTCTCTGGAGTGATGAGCTTTTGGATCATTTCTATCAAAGTTCTATAGACCACTGGCCAAACAATATTCTCACTTCCTCTAGAATTTTCTACTCAGAATTTTCCCACAAAGCAAACACATCCTGACCCATCCTGTAGTTGCTATGAATCTATTCATGAAGAATAAAATTTCTTATCGGAGAACAGAAGATTTTCCTCAGTCAAAGTTCCTCTGTTGTCAAGGTCAGAGGTCTTATCAACCCAGAATAAACTATTCCATGAGAAGCCATCTCCTGCTTATTTCCCCCCTTTTGTTTATTGCCAGCATCTGCCCATCTGCTTCCTCTTATTCCTCAGGGACCTAGGACAGTTCTTAATTCTCACTCCAGATTTTCTTGGAAACTCAATCTTTATTCAAGAGAGAGACAGAACTTACAGTTCTCTGATCTTCAAAATATCACTGGAATACTGCTGTGGAAGCCTCTTTTTGGCTTTGCCAGATTCAAAAGGAAAAGTAGAAGCTGGCCCAATAGAGGGAAAAGGGGGTGTCCCTTCTCAGATAATTATCCTTTCAACAAGAGCCATGGTTTTTTCAGTTTCACAGGTTCCCTAAGAAACAGGCATACATTATTTTAAAAATATTAGAATTTGGGGGCCAGGTGGTGGCGCTGGAGGTAAGGTGCCTGCCTTGCCTAACCTAGGACGGACCACGGTTCGATCCCTTGGTTCCCCATATGGTCCCCCGTGCCTGCCAGGAGTGACTTCTGAGCGAATAGCCAGGAGTAACCCCTGAGTGTCACTGGGTGTGGCCCAAAAACCAAAAAAAAAAAAAAAATTAGAATTTACAGTTATTTAAGAGCGATCAAAACTGAGACAGATTATAAATATGTATATAGTTGGGTTTCAGTTATAAAAAAAAGTGCAACCGTCCTTCACTAGTGCAACCGTCCCACCACCAATGACCTCCATCTCCACACTCCCCAACCCCTTGCCTGTATTCGAGACAGGCATTCTATATCTCTCATTCACTACCATTGACATGGTAGCTGTAAGTGTAGTTATTTCTCTAACTGCACTCACCACTCTTTGTGGTAAGCTTCATATTTAGTAGGCTGGTCCTTCCAGTCCTCATCTTTATTGTCTCTAGGTATTTTTATAATAATGTCTTTTCTTTTTTTTTCCTTTTTCTTTTTTTTTTCTTTTCTTTTTGGTTTTTGGGCCAATCCCAGCGGTGCTCAGGGGTTACTCCTGGCTATCTGCTCAGAAATCGCTCCTGGCAGGCATGGGGGACCATATGGGACACCGGGATTTGAACCAACTGCCTTAGGTTCTAGATCGGCTGCTTGCAAGGCAAACGCCGCTATGCTATCTCTCCGGGCCCCGTCTTTTATTTTTCTTAGATCCCACAAATGAGTGAGACTATTAAGTGTCTATCTCTCTCCCTCTGACTTATTTCACTCAGCATATTAGTTTTCGTGTCCATCCATGTATAGGAAATTTTCATAACTTCATTTATTTAATGGCTGCATAGTATTCCATTGTGTATATGTACCACAGTTTCTTTAGCCACTCATCTGTTGTCAGGCATCTGGGTTGTTTCCAGATTTTAGCTATTGTGCTTAAAGATATTATTTTAAAAATTGAGACAGAATTGTTAGAAGCACAATATCTAAGGCAATACCCAGAAATCATCAAATTTCTTTTAATTAAAAATTATATATTGAGGGGCCCGGGAGATAGCATGGAGGTAAGGCGTTTGCCTTTCATGCAAAAGGTCATCGGTTTGAATCCCGGTGCCCCATATGGTCCCCCGTGCCTGCCAGGAGCAATTTCTGAGCATGGAGCCAGGAGTAACCCCTGAGCACTGCCGGGTGTGACCCAAAAACCAAAAAAAAAAAAAAATTATATATTGAGTTGTTATATATATTAGGATATGTTTCTGGGCTAATTTCTATTTTTGTTTTTGTTTTTGGACCACACTCAGTGACACTCGGGGCTTACTTCTGACTATGTGCTCAGAAATTGCTCCTGGCTTGGTGGACCATATGGGATGTCTAGGGATCAAACAGTGGTCTGTACTAGGCTAGCATGGGCAAGGCAGACCTTACCCCTTGCACTACCGTTTTGGCCCCTGGACTAATTTCTATGAATCTGTCACTCTGCATGTACCACTTTGATTTTGTTCCTGCAGTTTTATAATATTTGTTAGTAGGGCATAAAGCAAGTTTCAGGGCTCATTTTTCAAATAGTTTAGTCATTTCTGCCAAATGTTGGGTTGTCTTTTACTATAGTCACCAAGTTCTCCTTTTCTGAAGTAGAATCTTGGGAAACTGAGCATGCATATTTTTAGATTTCTTCATGCCCATTAGGGCACAGAGGTGACAGTCTTGTTCATTAGGTTGGTGAAGTCTAAGGGACGGGTGGTTCTGGAAAAGCTTTTGCTTTGCTTATACAGGGTATACACTCTCTCTTACTCTTCTTGTCTTCAGAGTAGATGTGTAGGCAGTCATCTTGAATTTAAGAAACGTTTTGTAGGGGCTGGAACAATAGCTTAGCAGGTAGGAGTTTGCCTTGCGTGTGGCCAACCCAGATTTGATCCCCAGCATTCCATATGGTTATATGCCAAGAGTAATTTTTGAGTGCAGAGCCAGGATTAATCCCTGAGCACTGCTAGGTTTGCTCCAAAACCAAAACTAAAAAACAAACAAAAAAAAACCCCAAAAAACAAAAGAAACATTTTGTACAACTTAAAAAAAAGATGAGGGCCAGAGTGATAGCATGTCACTATGTGGTAGGGCATTTGCCTTGCATGCTGCTGAACCGGGATGGACCTGGGTTTAATCTCCAGCATCCCATATGTTCCCCCAAGCCTGCCAGGAGCTATTTCTGAGTGCAGAGCTAGTTGTAACCCCTGAGCTCCACCCATGTACGTGGTCATGGGTTTGATCCCTGATGCTATTCACAGGCATGGAACAAAGTTCCAGTGGCTATAATAGTGTCTGGTGTCCAGGGAGCACCCCAATCAGTAGACAAGCACCATAATCAAGCATTTGTAGCTCCAGGCCATTAGAACAACAGCAAAGGGGAAGGGACAGGAAAGTACAGAGAATCAGACTTTACATTGAAATAACAGAGAGGGACAGACCCAGAACCACATCTCCATATATTCTGATATGAAGAAACAGAATAGGGAAATAACAAAGTTCCAGAGGCAATAGCAAATGAGAACTTGTCTTCAGTAGGAAGTTTATCATGGGAGAGGAGAGAGTGGGTGAAGGATCCTGGAACAATGGCAATGGGAAGTGGACACATAGGTGTGGTGGTAGAATAGTTCATATACAAATTGGTACTAATAATAGTTTGTAAACCATGGTGCCCAAAATAAAATCAAACCTATTTTTTTTTTGGTTTTTGGGCCACACCCAGTGACACTCAGGGGTTACTCCTGGCTATGCGCTCAGAAGTCACTCCTGGCAGGCACGGGGGACCATATGGGAACCGGGGGATCGAACCGTGGTCCGTCCTAGGCTAGCGCAGGCAAGGCAGCAGGCACCTTACCTCCAGCGCCACCGCCCGGCTCCCTAATTTAAATGTTATCATCACCAAAGGTTGAGGAGCACACAGAAAAGAAGTGAAAAATCAATCTGGGTGATTCATTTTCTACCAGAGAAAATAATATTCAAGTCTGAACAGCAGGTGTCTGCATCCCCATGGATAGCAAGATAAAACTTCCAGCACAAACTATTTGCATTTCCTAGGTTCTTATGTCTACCTGATTTCTAGCCCTCCAGGATGACATTTCCTATCTCAAATTGCCTTGCATAGGGAACATTCTCTTCCAGTAATCCTGGTCATCCTCTGGAGGGCAGTTGGTTACAAGAACCTAGCTGAGGCCAATGCTGTTACCACTGGAGCCTGAATAAGCCAAGGGTACAATGATGACATAAATAGCTGGTGTTATGGAGAGTGTGTTTGGAGATCAGGGCCATGAGACATCTTTAAACTGGGGAATAGATGATTTCATACTTGATGTGGAATTAGATTTCTCATACATGGAATTATGGTGAAAGTTCCACAGAGCTTAAGCAATTTACTCAAAGCAAAACAGGGTTTTGTGGGGAAGTGGAAATTGGCTGGTAAGTGTTCTTTGCACCACAAATATGCTAGGCATCCTCCTGGAGTGGGCAGTAGGTCCAGTTAGCAGATGAACAAAATGGCTAACAAATGCTTACCAGCCAAGCCTGTGAGTCACATCAGTGGAGCCTGGTGATCCTGGGAAAGGCCAAATCGCATACTTCCCCTCTTTGTTATCAGAACCCTAATGTCCTTCAAAAGTTTTCTGAGGTCACCAAAGACCAGAACCAATAGAGTATAAAGAGGCAGGCTGATTTCTTCCACTTGGACAGAACTTGCTCTGGAGCTAAAAGTCTGGTTGTGAACAGAATTAGTTTTTGTTTTTGTTTGTTTTGTTTTGCTTTGTTTTAGGCCACAGCTGTCAATGCTCAGAGGTTACCCTGACTCTGCCCTCAGGAATCACTCCTAGTGGTGTGTGGGAGACCATATGGCATGTTGAGGATTGAATCCAAATCGACTGTATGCAAGGCAAGAGCCTTACTAGCTGTAAGGCTAATAGCCTTACTATTTCTCTATCCCCCAATAATAATTTTTTTTATTTTTATTTATATTTTCATTTAAGTACTGTGGTTACAAAATTGTTCAAGATTGAGTTTTTGAGGAATTTATCTGTTTTACAGTGCTCAGTCTTCTAGCGATGCCACATCTGTATTCCCTTGCCACAAAACCTATTTAGAAGTAGTCTTTCTCTCTTTTTCTCTCTTCTATTTTTTTCTCTTTTAGACACTTTGATGTACAATATAGTGCACGTTTTCCACCCCAGCATTTCCAGTTTTCCTCCCACGCACCCGTTTTTGCATGCTTATGGGACAGGCATTTTACTTCTTTCTATATATATATATATATATATATATATATATATATATATATATATCTCTTTCTCAACTCTGTGGTTTTCATGGCTGTTAATGAAGGGGTGTCATGCATGTCACTTTATCCCTTTTCAGTCACAGCTCTTGGCCAGAATGATCAGTTCCAACTATCATCATCGGAGTGGACTCTTCTCTACTCTAACTGCACTCTCTGCTCTTTGTGTCAAATGTCCTTCCATGGACTGGTCCTCTTGAACCTTGTTTCTATTGTCTCTCGATTCTATTACCAGAGACAGGAAGGTAATATGGCATCAGTGAGGGTAAGAGGGAAACAAGGGACATTGTTGACAGGAAATGTGCACTGATGAAGGTTGTTGTACATTATATGACTGCAACTCAATCAGGAACAACTTTATCTATGAAAAATAATTGTATTATGAACAACCTTGTAACCATGGTATTTAAATACAAATATTTTTTAAAATAGGAAATGTTTTATTTTATTCTGACAATGACTTAATGACTTCATTGTGAGATACATTAACTTTCACAGATTTTCTTATTACTATATTGAAAAATAATTTTATTTCTACTTACCTGCAAATAAATAATATAAAATATATTATTTCATGCCTGGCCAGGTGGTAGTCTTGGGAATGAGTGGGAATCTAGGGACAATTGTGAAGGGAATTTTACATTTGTCTTGAAACAACTGTATAGGAGCAACCACATAACATATGATCTTTTTTTCTTTTTTTTTCTTTTCTATAATATATGATCTTTAAATAAAGATATCTAATATATATTATATTATATAATATATATTATATCTAATATATGATATAAATAATATAATATATAAATAAATGATATAATAAATATGTTACTTTATTTAAAGATCATATATGGTTTGCCATATATATGTATAGTCTTGGGACAGGGAGAGTACAAAGGGTTGAACACATACTTTTTTTTTGTTTTTGTTTTTGTTTTTTTGTTTTTGGGTCACACCCGGCAGTGCTCAGGGGTTACTCCTGGCTCCATGCTCAGAAATTGCTCCCGGCAGGCACGGGGGACCATGTGGGGCACGGGGATTCGAACCGATGACCTTTTGCATGAAAGGCAAACGCCTTACCTCCATGCTATCTCCCGGGCCCCTGAACATATACTTTGTATTCAGGAGCTGTGTTCAATCCCTAATGCTACATGGTCTTCTGAGCATTACCAAGAGATGATTCCTCCCCTCCACATAAATAAGTAGTCCTTAGATCATATCCCTTATTGACCTTTCCCTCTTCCCCTTTCAAGGAGGATTTTGGCGGACCTACTGCACTAGAAAAAGAGCTGTGAGGAGTCCTTAGAAGGGAAGGAGATAATTTGCCCTATGGAGATACTAGATGTCTATAGCTTTTCTAAGTAATGGACCCTATGGTTCATCTTTCACAGAATGCCAGGAAGGTGAAACATGTCTAGAGGTGACAATTTCATGTTTAGAATAGGAAGTCCTTCCTGAATTCTGGGCACTGGGATTATCATCCCTGGGCAGGGGTGAGGAACTCTACAAGGAAATAGAGCAACGCAATTCCAAGACTCTTTGAGGCTGATCTTCAGGTTGCTTGGTGGAAACTTTGGAATTAAGCACCTTGGTCAAATTTGACTCACATCTGTTAGTGTTCCACCTGTGAGCTAAGAATGGTTTTCACTTTTTTTTTTAATTTTTGGAAAAATTTAAAGAAGAATGCTTTATGCTATGTGAAAATGATAGGAAATTCAATTTTCTGTGGCCATAAAGTCTTGCTGGAACACAGTCAAGCTTGTTCATGTATTCCTGTCTGTGACTGCTGGCAACATACAGTGACAGAGAAGTTGTGACAAAGAACATCTGTCTTGTAAAGCCCAACTAATGTTTTGTCTAGTACAAAAAATTATTTTGTCTCTTTTGTCTAGTTCAGGAAGCAGTGGCATCTTCAGAATGTTCTGCTTCTCACCATGGCCCCTGATCTTAGCTTTGAGAGTGGGACAGAACTGGGAAGTGAGGAGAGAAGATCCTTGCAGTCTCTGAGATTCAATTTCCTATGAGCTGACTGGAATGGAGACTCAGTATTATCTTTCTCTAAGTGAAAAATGTTGGCAGGGCCCATCCTGTGCTATGTTCTGTGGGTGGGGGAGGTCTCCAGGAACAGCACCTGGTGGTGCTGGGGACCAAATCAGGACCTTGGACATTCAAACTCTGCACTAGACTACCTTCACTTTATCCCCAATACCTATTCTCATTTTATGTAAATAAAATGAAGAAATATGCTCTTTTGTACATCTTCAAATTTCTATTACAGGTTCATTTTCATGGTGTTTTCCTTCCTGTGCCTTCCTGGCTTTTGTTATTCCTACTTTAAAAGTAACATCTCTGTGTCTACCTCCATCCACCTGAGTCCAAATCCTTCTATCTGGTTCCTACTTATTGGTCCTTATTTGTGGTGTCAGAAAGCTTAATTTTGCTAATTAAAATAATGTACATCTAACAAGATTGGTTTTATTTCCTCAGAAATAATTTGCTTTAAATTTTCTGACAGGCTTTATTCAGAGTGCCGGGTGATATTTTCACCCTCTACTGAAACCTTTAAAGGTGCCATGAACGTAGCTAAGTGGTAGAGCTTGTGTTCTGCATGCTCAGTCCCTTGCACCAAACTAAAGCAGTTTTGATGTGGTTTCTCCATCATCCAAATACAATTGAAATCTCAGGTACATGCTCACAGGTACCTGAGTACTCTTTTTCTAGTACTTTGGTACTTTGTGTACATTTCTTTTATATTTATTCTTATTATATTTATTGATTGAGATATAATAAAGAACAAATAAAACTACAAAATATTTTGATCTGATATTTATATAAAGGATTCTCACCTTCAATCTAAGCATCAATTGAATGAACACACCAGAATAATAACTCTATAGATTTAATTATTCATTTTGGTAATGTTTATGACTTGGCAGTATTCATGGCTTACTCTGCTTATTTGCTCTATGTTCTGAGGTCATTTCTGCCAGGGTTTGGGGAACCAAATAAAGTGCCAGGGATCAAACTTGGGTCATCCACAAGGTGGTGGATGCATGGAAAGCATCTTTGTTGTTGTTGTTGCTATTGTTACTTACTGTATTTAAGCACCGTGAATATAAGGTTGTTCATAATCGTTTTTTTCCCACAGAAAGTTATTCATATTGAATTTCAGGCACACAATGTACAATACCCTTCACCAGTGCACATTTCTCACCTCCAATTGCCCCAGTTTCCCTCCCACCTTCCACTCTGCCTGCCTATGGGACAGTTTTCTTTTCTCTCACTCACTTTTTCATGCTCCTTTTAGACACTGTGGTTTCCATTATTTTACTGAGGGGTATTATGCCTATCCTTTTATCTCCTTTCAGCACCCAATTCTTGTCCACAGTAATGATCACTGTCATAATGTTTCCTTCTTTGTGCTAACTGCACTCTTCTGCTATCTGTGGGAAGCTTTGTACCATTAGTCTTCCATGCCCTTTCTCTATTACTTTTGATAGTATTACTGTACTATCTTTTTTTCCCAAGGAAAGCATCTTAATCCTATATACTCTCTGGCCCTAGAAGTTGTTTCTAAGAGTCAGTTATCACATCCTGTATGCTATTCTTTGAATCTGGAGCCAGAACACATATATACCTGCTATATCCCACTGAGGGAAGAGATAAGGGCCCAACTGGGAAATAAGCATGTGGCCTCAGTCTTTTTTCCCTCTTCTGAAAAGATGAGAGGAATCCTGCAAACTAGCAGCTTTTAACTTCAGTTCTCTTTTGTTTTGGCCACTCTCAGCAGTGATCAGGGGTTACTCCTGGCTCTGCACTCAGGGGTCATTTCTGGCGGTGGTTGGGGGCCATATGGGATGCTGGAGATCGAACCTGGGTCAGACACATGCAAAACAAATGCGCTACCTGCTGTGTTATCTCTTAGTTCTCTACATCAATCCTCTAAACCCGAGCAGTGTAACAACTAGGAAAGGGGCAGGAGCACTCAAAGGAGAGATAGAGTTTAAATTGGATCAGCAAGACCTTCCACAGTAGAGGCCCAACAGTCACAGTCTCCCGCTCTGCCCACCCTAACCCTTTCTGAGTATTTGGGCTCAGAGTGAGAATTTCCATTCAGTGCCTGCTAGCCCTGACTCTGTTGTCAGTGGAAATGGAGCCAAATCTCCCAAGGAGGTCAAACAAATCTCAGGATGCAAGTCCTGCAGGGAAAGGATAATTTATGATGCAAGACCCTTCAGGTTTATTTATTTTAGAAACCTGTGTAGTAGAGTAAGTTTGTAAGTAGTAAATTAAGTTTGCACTTCTTCCTGTGAAATATATCCTGTGCATGAACTTTCTCATTTCCTTTGTCCAGAGAAGTGTTTTCCTGCCCCCCAATGACTCCATGGGAGGCAATGAAAACAGTCCAGGAGAGAGCAATACTATTTTCTTGTTTAGCTTCTGATCTGTCTTTCCTTCCTCATTCCTGTTCCTTTATACTGGATGATTGTTTGTAGAAGCTTTGACTTGGGACAGTCATTAGGGAAACCCAAGTCTTTGAGCTATTGTCTAAGAACATTCCCTGGTGGTTATTTTGAGGAAGGCCAGGCTAGTGTGGAAAAGAACCTTCCCACTGCCCTCATTTTCATGTCCCCAGGTTGGCACTTCCAGGATCTCCTTCGTTTCACACATGTTAGAGATAGATGTTGTGACTGGTCTTCTTCCAGGCTCTCCCATTGAACGATTCATGCTTAGAGAATCTGGTCCTGTCTTCATTCTCTCTCTTCTCCATCTGCCACTCACTCACTCTCTCACTCACCATGAACCCATCTCTCTCCTCCCCCACAAATGTCATCTTGCTCCACAAATGTCCTCAGCAACTGTCAAACATGCTTTTTGAGGTCCAGAGCCTATACACTCCCAAAACATCCTCCTGGAGGCCATGCAGCACACTTTTTCTTCTCCTTTTAACAGACAAATTTTCAGAGGGACCAAATGACCTTCCTTTTTTCCACCCCTAACCCCATTGACATCTGAACCCTCACCCTTGTCCCTCTAGGGGGGACTATGATCAGAAGAAGCAATCCTTTTCCACCCTCCTTTCACCCCTCTGGATATCTCTCTACTTTTTTTTTTTTTTGCCTTTCTCTCTACTTCATTGCCTTTTTTTTGGGGGGGGGGGGTCACACCCGGCAGTGCTCAGGGGTTACTCCTGGCTCCATGCTCAGAAATTGCTCCTGGCAGGCACAGGGGACCATAAGGGGCACCGGGATACGAACCGATGACCTTTTGCATGAAAGGTAAACGCCTTACCTCCATGCTATCTCCCGGGCCCCACTTTATTGCCTTTTAACCTTTGGAACCTTTCACCTTTTTCATTTTCTGTTTCCCTCTCTACACTTTTCTTCTCCTTTTCATTGACTTTTCTCTTCAGTTCAGTTGCTCATACTGGTTCTTCTAAGAGCTCTATCCTGAATGCTTTCCCATTCTCATTCCTCAAGAAGTGGTATCTGCTTTTTTAGTTTTAAAACCCTTGAACACTTGCTTTTTTCTTCACAAACTGACCCCTCTGCAATACCACAACTCCTTTTGACCTTATTTTCTTCTATGGGCCATCGATGCAATTTCCACCTGTGACATCCTTGGAATATCCTGCCTCCCCTGAGGGACCATATGACATCAACATTGTGAAAGCATCTGTGTAGGAATCATGGGATCAGGAGAGGACAAGGGAAATTGGGGTTTCCCAGAATCACTGAAAAAGCAATTGTATCTCTATCCTCAGTGGAAAAGTCACTTGCTGGGGGTAGAGAATGAATACTGGACAGCCAGGGGGCCTCCCAGGAAGGCCCTTAATCAGATGGGTGAGTGGCTCCTCTTCAGGCTCCCTCATCTATAAGCCTCCAGGTATGATGGAACAAATCCCTAGAGACTAAAGGCTGGACTTGACTGCCAGGCCGAGAATGGGAAGTGACTGCTTCCTATATCTGACACTTCCTTCTGGGGTGATGAAATGGTTCTGAAACTAGACAGTAGTCATGGTTTTACAACGCTGTAAATGTATTCCTGGTAGATAAAAATACCTCTGAGGTTTACCCCAGAAGAGGAACCTCTGGTGCAGAACAAAGTCTTCTACATGAGAAGCATACTCAGAAGCGACAAGAAACTTTAAAGTGGAAATGACTCTGGCCACTAAGCCATACCTTTACCCAGACAATCTAGGTATATGTGCTCTGCAGTTACTAAACTAGAAATTACAGCAATGAACCACATATCCTTGGTGTGAGTTATAACCATGGAAGGCATTGTTAATGTTGAATTGGACATTTTTTAATTAAAAATATATTTCTGTATTGGTAATGAACTCAGGTTGGGTATTTTAGTGGAATATTTTGGTTACTTGAGTTGAGGTTGGTGTCAAAAGCTGGTCTGGCATATAAGGCCTGGAGTTGTAGGGACCCTGTTGGGACCCTGTTTGAACCAGCTAGAGAAATGTAGAATGATCATTGACATTGGAATGGGGGTATATAATGCCCAATGCTAGGTCTTTACAGATGCTGCCATATTGTATTTCTTGTGGTAATTCTGGAGTGTTGGGGAAGATAAGTGCCATTGGGATTTGAATCAAACTTGTCTACCTCTAAAGTCTGCAGATTGCTGTGAAGTCTGAACCAACTGAGATTTCTTGAATCATGAATGGAGGATTTACTGGGGATGATGGAGGGCAGGGGGCTTCTATTAGCCTAGAATTCTGCTTCTTGTGGTGGTGGTTGAACCTCAAAGGTGCTTCTCTTTGTGCCTCAGTTTGGATGACCCTGAGAAGTGCTATATAGTCAGCAGAATCCTTGACATTTTCTCTATCCTGTTGATAAGAAATTTGCTGAGTGAAATTTGAGTCTTTTTCTGCTTGTCATTTTTCTCCTGTGGCTCACCATGGCCTTTTCATTTCCTGACTCATAATCAGTCAGGATGAGAGCAGGTGACTGACGTATGTGATAACCAGAGCTCTCTGTTACCCACAACATATCCTGTTATTGTGCATCTCATTTTAGCTAGGGGAGGTGTTGGGTCTGTGGGGACCCACACTTTAGAGGTTTCACTATGGGAGTTAGCATAGAGTAGAAGAAAACAGGGATCCTCAGAACCAGCCCTGAATTTAATTTCTAGTTTTCACAAACTTCAATTTCCCATTTTAACTAAAGAGCTACTCTTTTATTTATTGATATCTTTATTCTTTATTGTCAATGCCATACTCAGCATTACTCAGGACTCTCTAGGAGCATAAGCATAATCTGTGCATTCCCCTAAAGAAAACATGTATCACCTGCTAGATAATGGTGCAGACATCTTTGAAAAATGTCACTTTCCCCAACATGTTTGAAGATATAAAATTTATGACTTCTAGAAAAAAATTAAAATGTATTGTACTTACTAGAAGGAAGTAAAACTTACTTCTTCCCTCTTCCAAATGTCTTCTTATTCTGGGTTCCATTTGTAGTTTCAATGTAGTTCTTGTGATGGCTGGGAAGTTCTGGAAGAGAGAAACTTAATGTATCACATAAAAAACTGCTTTCAAGTTTCTGTACTCTGCTGGGTAAAGCATACAGCCCAATACTTTAGTTAATATTGATAAATTACAAAGGAAAAATAAGTTTCAACTTTAAGATTTAGAATGAGGTGTCAGAGAGATAGCATGAAGGTAGGGTGTTTGTCTTGCATGCAGAAGGACCATGGTTCGAATCACAGTATCCCATATGGTCCCCAAGCCTGTCAGGAGCGATTTCTGAGCATAGAGCCAGGAGTAACCCCTGAGCACTGCCAGGTGTAACCCCCCCCCCAAAAAAAAAGATTTAGAGTGAGAAGTCAGGCATTCTCTTTTAGGGTAGTAATATTGCAAGTTTGTTGAGTCTTTGTCCCATATCAGGTAGCAAAATTCTATAAGGAACAATCTAGTAAGATTCCTGCCAAACTAAGCCCATCTTCTCTGGTGTTATAATATCTGAACTGAATAAAAGCAGCCTCTATATGGTAATAAAAAGGGAGGCACCAAACTGGGGTTCCTCTTTCAGTAGTACTTCCTGCAATGTGGAGTAAGTCAGAGGAAAGTAAATTAAGAATCTGGAAAGAACTAAAAATGAGAGAGTGTAGGCAAAGTAAGAAAAAAATCTGTTTTTAGAAGTTGCTCTCTACTTTTACTCAGTTAGTTCAATTTTTTGGTATTTCTTTCTGACATGGTTAGACTGTTTTAGTCGCTTGCAAATAAACTATCTTTAAAAATTAATTTTAGGGGCCGGGCGGTGGCGCTGCAGGTAAGGTGCCTGCCTTACGGTGCTAGCCTTGGACGGACCACGGTTCGATCCCCCGGTTCCCATATGGTCCCCCGTGCCTGCCAGGAGCGACTTCTGAGCGCATAGCCAGGAGTAACCCCTGAGCGTCACTGGGTGTGGCCCAAAAACCAAAAAAAAAAAAAAAATTAATTTTAGGTTCAGAAAGATGTTACAAAGGTTAAGGTGCTTCTTGTACATAGCTGACCTCAGTTCAATCCCTGGAATTACATATAATCCTCCAAACACCACCAGGACTACTACTCTGCGCACAGAATAAATCCTGAAACTAGTCAAGTATGACCCATAAATAAAAGAAAAAAATTATTGTTACATTATATTACAAAGCTTTGGGGTGTATAGCATTATTGTGGCAGGTGTCTTAATGTGAAGTTGAGAGAAGCGGTAGTAGCCATTTAGAGGAAATTTAATTTCCTTTCTCTTTTCCTTCCTGGAAAAATCACCAAGGAAGTGCCTGCAATTATTCAGACTAATAAAATCTCCATGAGCACCTTCATGGACTCGATGTTTGTATCTCACCAGTTCCTCAAGACAGTGGATAGTCTATGCCTGAGTCCTACTGACCTACATGGCATGAAAACTATTCCCCATTAACCAAATTTTAACCCAATTTTTCAGGAAGCTATGGAGTTGAGGCTGGAGTGAGAAAAAGAAAATTAGTTCTAACTTCTTCCCAGTTTCTTTACTTTTAGAAAAGGTAAACATTGGGGCCCGGGAGATAGCATGGAGGTAAGGCGTTTGCCTTTCATGCAAATGGTCATCGGTTTGAATCCCGGTGCCCCATATGGTCCCCTGTGCCTGCCAGGAGCAATTTCTGAGCATGGAAAAAAGAAAAAAAAAGAAAAGGTAAACATTGAAGGGGGTGTTCTGTTTATGACTGAAACCCAATTACAATCATATTTGTAATCATGGTGCTTAAATAAAGAATTTATATTAAAAAAGAAAAGGTAAATGTTTTATTTTTTTACAGAAAGGTCTGTTACCTTTCCTCACAGAAAATAATTTTAGGAGGAGACAAATATTGAAGTAAAATAGTTTTATTTAGAGTACATGAGGAAGGAAAGGACAGAGTAAGATAAAATACAGGCAACTCCTTTTTTGGAAAACAAGATTGATATTCCTCAAAAACTAGAAATTGAGCTTCCATATGATCCAGTAATACCACTCCTTGGAATATAGCCTAAAACCCCAAAAAACACCATGCAAAAAAAGCCCTCTGCTGTCCTATGTTCATTGCAGCACTACTTACAATAGTCAGAATCTGAAAGCAGCCCAAGAATAGATGAATGGCTAAAGAAACTGTGGTATATCTACACAATGTATATCTATGCAGCTGATAGGGAAAATAAAATCGTGAAATTTGCATACACATGGATGGATATGGAGAGTATTATGCTGAGTGAAATGAGTCAAAGGGAAAGGGATAGACAGAATAATCTGACTCTTGGGAGGATATAAGAAAAAAGGATAGTATGGTAATAGTATTCAGAGACAATAGAGATGAGGGACAGGAGCACCAATTCATGGTAGGAAGCTTACCACAAAGAGCCAGAGGAGTGCAGCTAGGGCAGAGAAGGGACAACTATCACAATGATAGTTGGAAATGCTCACTCTGGACAAGAACTGAGTGCTGAAAGGAGATAAAGTGATATGCATGACCTTCCCTTAAGTAACATAGTACAAAATACAGTTACTAAAAGGGAAATAAAAGAGAGAGTGGGGGAGAGAGAGAGGAGAAGGGAGGGAGGAGTAAAATGCTTGCCCCAGAAATAGGCAGAGAGAAGGGATATTGATGGTGGAAGATGCTCATGGGTTAAGGGTGGTGTACATTGTAAGACCAAAATTCAGTCATGAACAACGTTGTAACCGTGGTATTTAAATAAAAGAAGAAGAGGGGCCGGGTGGTGGCGCTGTAGGTAAGGTGCCTGCCTTACCACGTTAGCCTTGGAAGGACCGCGGTTCGATCCCCCATGCCCCATATGGTCCCCCAGGCCAGGGTCAACTTCTGAGCGCAAAGCCAGGAGTAACCCCTGAGCGTCACTGGGAGTGGCCCAAAAACCAAAAAAATAAATAAATAAATAAATAAAAATAAAAGAAGAAGAAAAAAGGATGCAGGCCAGATAGGAGAAAACTAAGAGTGATCCTACAAAGTAAGAAAAAAGAATTACATCTCCTAAGCTGAGATGCAGGATAATTCCAGATAGGGGAGGTATACACTTGCCTTAGTAAATTTTTCCCCAAACTGCCTGAACTTGGATAGATAAGACTTTGTTGCTAGGATGTTGTCAAGAAGAAAAGATTTGAACTTTTAATGGTCAACTTTCATGTTCTTATCACTGCTTTTTCTTCCTCTGGAGCTTCTCTTTGGAGGGGGTCCAGCTTTCTCTGGACTGATGTTGGCCAAATAAATATCTTATTAGCTATAGTTCCTATGTTCACAAAGGAGTCTGGTCTTTCTTTTTAGGGCTATTTTAGGGCTAGTGACAGTAACTTTGAATCACATCTTTATTATATTACTTCCCAAGAATTTATTGCCAGTCCCACCCACCACTAACTGCTTGCCTATTTATTATCAATCAATCTCCATAGAGACTACATTATATTCCCCACTCAAAGTTTAATTTTCACTCTTCACCCTCAATTAACTACTTCTACACAATCTACCAAAATCTCCTTTTTCCCTTCTGGTTCACACTATATTTTCTTATGTTTTTTTGTTTTTTATTTTTCGGGCCAACAGGCCACAACCATTTTGATGCTCAAGGGGTTACTCCTGGCTAAGCACTCAGAAATTGCCCTTGGCTTGGGGGAACTATATGGGACGCCAGGGGATCGAACCGCGGTTCATTCCTTGGCTAGTGCTTGCAAGGCAGACACCTTACCTCTAGAGCCACCTCGCCGGCCCCTATATTTTCTTATAGTTTAAACTCTTAGGCATTTATTTTGGTTTGGTTTTGTTCCAAGTATGAGTGGTCATATTTATTTATTTATTTATTTTTATTTTAAGTCATATTTATTTGTCCTCTGTTAAATAAAATAAGTATTTTAAAATACTTATTTAAGTATTTTATTTAACATGATGTCCTCTAAATTCATTCATGTTGCAAATAAGAGGATTTTATTAAAAAAAAAAAAAAGGCCAGAGAGATAGCACAATGGATAGGGCATTTGCCTTAAATACGGCCCACATTCCATATGGTTCTCCCAAGCCCAACAGGAGTGATTCCTAAGGGAGAGGCAGGAAATAATCCCTAAGCATCACTGGGTGTGACCCCCCCAAAATTTTTTTAAAAAAATAGCCCAGTATGTAGGGCACAGAAGTTTGCCTTGAACCTGGCTAACCCTGGTTCGAACCGAAGCACCTCATATGGTCATATGAGCCTGCCGGGAGTGATTTCTGAGTATAGACACAGAGGTAACCCCTGAGTGATGCTGGTGTGATCCAAAAAGAAAAAAAAATTAACCAATTTTTATCCACTGTGCATATAGATCACATCTTCTTTATCTAATAATTTGTTATTAAACACTTGACTATTGCAACTAATGTTGCAATGGACACAGGAGTACAGCTATTTCTTCAAACTAGAGGCCTTTATTTGGATAACTGATTTGCATAGAATTCTATGTTCCATCATAATACAAACAAATCGATAAGCCCCCAGGTTCACTTGGGTTAAGCTACCTTTGGTGTTTTCATTGATTCTCTGTTTCCAACATGAGTCTGAATTTTAATGGGTTAATTATTTCATGGTTAAAGATTAGTTCTCCTTGGGGCTGGAGAGATAGCATGGAAGTAAGGCGTTTGCCTTTCATGGAGAAGGTCATTGGTTCAAATCCCGGCATCCCATATGGTCCCCTGAGCCTGCCAGGAGTGATTTCTGAGTGTAGAGCCAGGAGTAACCCCTGAGTGCTGTCAGGTGTGACCCAAAACAAAACAAAACAAACAAAACAAAACAAAGCAAAACAAAAATTAGTTCTCCATATCTGTGTCCCCACCAATTTTCACAGACCTTCTGATGGAAGGAATTTAGAAATAAAGAAATCAGGATAGGGGCCGAACGGTGGCGCTGGAGGTAAGGTGCATGCCTTGCCTGCGTTAGCCTAGGACGGACCTCGGTTCCATCCCCCGCTCCCCATATGGTCCCCCAAGCCAGGAGCGACTTCTGAGCGAATAGCCAGGAGTAACCCCTGAGCGTCACTGGGTGTGGCCCAAAAAACAAAAAAAAAGAAAGAAAGAAAGAAAGAAAGAAAGAAAGAAAGAAAGAAAGAAAGAAAGAAAGAAAGAAAGAAAGAAAGAAAGAAAGAAAGAAAGAAATCAGAATACCTAAGGGGAGGAGATAGATATAATGTTGTCTGTATTTACATTTTTGTGAGATTACTGGGTTTCAGAAGTTTGCTTTCCCACCTTGTCTAGGAAAACTAGTATTGCAGACTTTTGAGAGGTCTTCTATCTCCCAGAAGTCAGCCAGGAATTTCAGGAATGTACGAGGAAACAAAGGAGAACTGTCACAGATGAAGGAGAACAACTGCATTAAAGAATTGAAATGGAACGAGCTAAGTTTACAGGTTATTGTAGACAGTACACCACAATCAACAAAATCTGGAAACAAGTGACTAAAGATGTTCTGGAGTTTTGGCTTTAATACTGACAAGATCAATATTTCTTGAAAGGAATATTTAAAAATTGTGTCCAGATATTTGAGTTTAACCTGAACATTTACGTTTTTTAAATAGGAAAAAAGGCCAAGTAGTCCCTTGAAACCTAACATGTCAATCAATGACTTTCTTCTGAAAGAACTTTCTTGCTTCTGGCAGCTGAAGTTTGTGAGTAGGCGGGAATAGTATGTTTTATTAAAAGTTTCCTCTTCATTAGCACATAACAATTTGTGTCACTTGTTAATGATTTATAAATCTTCCCATCAATAATAAAATCCTTTCTAAAGTCAGGATAAAAATAGTTATTAATGTTGTTGACTTATTTTTAAAAATAACTACATTTGCCAGAGATTTGTCTCTCTGTTTTTCATTTCCCAAAGCAAACAGCTGTTAGATTTCCTTCTTGGTTCAAAATCTAATTTTATTTCCTGATTAATTAATTTCCCATTTGGTGCATAATTATATTGATTATATGGACTTCTTTAGGGTGGATTTTATTTAAATTTTTATCATTGGAAGTTAATTCATTATTCTTTTTTTTAGGAATAAGGGCATTATTAGATGGTAGTACCCCACTCTGCTTTGTAAGTTCTATATACTAGTTAATTTACAACAATAGATTAATGTTAGTGGAGGGAAGCAGTCTTGTTCTCATTTCCAAATAGTAGATATTAGAAACCAAGGTAGAATTTTGTGATACTCATCAGCAATATTTATATCTTGGAGCTGGAGAGGCATGAGTCATCTTCACCCACTACTACACTTGTCAAATTCCTGTGGGGCTAGATATGAAAGAGTGTGGAAATGGGAATCTGAATATCATTATATTAGCCACTTAGCCAGTTCATAAGAATGCTGAGAATCTCTTAAGTTGTTAGAATGATACACAGAGTTCAAGGGCAAGTATAGAGACTTCGTGTGAAATTGTGGGACCCCATTTGCAGGCATCCCACTGTGAGGCAGGCTGGGCATTAGGAAGTGCTCTTTTGCTCAGATCTTGGGTATCATGGGTGCCCCGCAATTGATTGAGCAGCTGAAAAGCCACTTGGCTTGGAGGAAGAGTGAGAGGTAGAAGAGAGTTGGCCAACAAGCATGTGGCCTAGGGAGAAGCTGCTAAGAGTTCTCTGTTTAGCACAAGTTCTATCTTCATGCCATAGTGTCACTATTAATGTGTGCTTACATTTGGTGGTCAGAGAATATTATCTAAAAAAATCCTATGTTAAAACTTAAAAAAGGGGGCTGGAGTGGTGGCGCTAGAGGTAAGGTGTCTGCCTTGCAAGTGCTAGCCTAGGATGGACCACGATTTGATCCCCTGGCATCCCATACGGTCCCATTGAGCCAAGAGCGATTTCTGAGTTCATAGCCAGGAGTAACCCTTGAGCATCAAATAGGTATGGCCTAAAAAACCAACAAATAAAAACAAAACAAAACAAAAAAAATAAATAAAGCTTTAAAAAGTTTTAATGAGGGGCCGGGCGGTGGCGCTGAAGGTAAGGTGCCTGCCTTACCGCGCTAGCCTTGGACGGACCTCGGTTCGATCCCCCGTGCCCCATATGGTCCCCCAGGCCAGCCAGGGGCGACTTCTGAGCACATAGCCAGGAGTAACCCCTGAGCGTCACTGGGTGTGGCCCAAAAACCAAAAAAAAAAAAAAATTAAAAAAAAAGTTTTAATGAATTGTTTCTCTATGCAGCTATTTCTTGGACACTTGAAAATCATTTTGCACTTGATAAGTTTCTAATTCAAAATCAATATCAGATTATTAATAGTGTTATTTATTCTTTTAGCACTAGGTGAATAAAATAGTTCTGAGTGTGTTGCTAAAACTAAGTCTTTAGAAAATTTGAATACAGGGGCTGGTGAGGTGGCACTAGAGGTAAGGTGTCTGCCTTGCAAGCGCTAGCCAAGGAAGGACCCCGGTTTGATCCCCCAGCGTCCCATATGGTCCCCCCAAGCCAGGGGCAATTTCTGAGTGCTTAGCCAGGAGTAACCCCTGAGCATCAAATGGGTGTGGCTTCATTGTTTCTTTTACCATTTAGCACAACATAAAAACATTAAACCAATGGTTTTGGGGGGGGGTATGAGTAATAGATGACAGTGCTCAGGACTTACTCCTGGCTCTGCTTAGCATCACTATTGGTGGTGCTTTGAAAACCATATAGAGTACTGGGAATCAAACCCAAGCAGCCATGAACAAGACAAGTATCCTACTCACTGTATTGAGAAGACTGATGGCCCCTGGAAAGGAGGAAGAGCCAAGGGACCTCAGTATAAGAGAGAACGTAAGGAGAAAGGGAGTGAATGATGAAGGGGCAGAATTTGCCTCTCTGGGACTGAGACCTGAGAAGCCTGAATATAATTGACATTTCAAGTACTCTGAAAGTTGGCACTAATAATATTGGGACATGAATTACCTGAATGTGGATTCCAGAAGATGAAAAGGTAGCAGTAAGGTTTGCCAATGAATGGGGAGTATTTTGAACTTTCTTTCTTCTTTCTTTAATTTTTTTTTGTATGTGGTTTTTGGGTCCCACCGGCAGTGCTCAGGGGTTACTCCTGGCTCCATGCTCAGAAATTGCTCCTGGCAGGCACGGGGGACCATATGTGGCACCGGGATTCAAACCGATGACCTTTTGCATGAAAGGCAAACGCCTTACCTCCATGCTATCTCCCGGGCCCCTCTTTCTTTCATTTTTTTTTAATTATGAGAAAAAGATGCAAAGAAAGAGGGTAAGGTAAAGGTACAGTGAAAGGACAATCACCCATAAATAGGATTATCAGAGGTCCCCTTGCTGATATCTTGTCTTTGGTCTTTCAGCTGCGCTTTTTGGGTGCGGGTCCAAGGGGTGGTCCCGAGGTGGTCTTGGTCAAAGCGGCTCAGCAGAAAAGAGCAGAGGAAAGGTGGAGTGCCAGGCTGGTGCTATTTTTAAAGTCTCTGGGTATCCAATCACCCGGCTAGTCTGGCCCCACGTGGGTCGGATGAGACCATCTTACCGAGGGGAGGTCTCGAGGTGATCTTGGTCAGAGCGGCTCTGCAGAAAGAGCAGAAGAAAGTCTTTCTTTCATTTTTAATGTATTTTTCTATATCTTTCTTTCTTTCTCTCTCTCTTTCTCTCTCTCCCTCCCTCCCTTTCTTTCTTTCTTTCTTTCTTTCTTTCTTTCTTTCTTTCTTTCTTTCTTTCTTTCTTTCTT